>PVIR01011709.1:0-46429 GCA_004026965.1 Petromus typicus
ACATTTTTTAAAATCTTTATTGGTACATTAAATATACACATCATGATTGCACTAGATAATGGGGATTTGTACCAGTATAAGACACAACTTAATTCTCATTTTTTCCCATAGCCCTACCCACCCTACCACCCCCCCATATACATAAAATTTGTTTCCTTACTTTTTTGTTACAATCTCAACATTGTCCCCTTTCACCTTATTTTACATTGAGCATTGTCTTTTTTTTTTTTTAATCAATAAACTCAGTCCATAGCATAGTTCCTGATATATACAACTTCAAACGTATGTGAAAGAGAATGGTGCCATTAAAATCCTTTCACTGTTTCCCAGAAAGCTAATTTACCTTATCCTTTTAAGTTGAAATAAACATACTCTTTCATGTCTATTCTCGAGAGCTTTTATTGTTGGCTTAGGAGTTTTACTTCCTCTTGTATTAGCTTTAGTACAAGAATAGAGTATTAGTTAAATATGGATCCAGTATCCAATGGATGTTATTGATGAATGGAAACACAGCTAATGAGTACCCAAACCAGGTCTGGAAATCACAGCTTCTAACTGTTACTCCAGTCACCCTCCACATTCTGATGCAGTGTCAAAAGCAGCATAATAGCCTATTATTTTCTCAGTGGCATTTATAACACTACTTTGGCCTATAGGTATTTAGAAGTAAACAACGCTCAAAGGAAGTACTTTATCCAGTTGATTTATATAATCACATAAACCACATAACAGTAGAAAGGTACCTTGGAATATTCCATTTTAGAAAAACAGTTGAAATTATAGGATCTGTATCTCAAAAGTTAACATTAGCATATAGTTTGTGATATATTATCTTGACCAATCTCAGTATACTTAAGATGGTAAATATTTTTGTTATCTTTCCTTATACACTGAAATAATATTAATTACTTTCCCCAATACATCACCGTAGATTGACATCCTTCACATGGCACAACACAAAGGTGTCTTTCTGAACTCAGACCATGGGAATTTTAAAATACAGTTTTACTTCAGTTGTTCATCTTGAGTTAATGTTTCCTGCCTGATGTCATGGGGTGGGGGGTTAACTGGGGATTGAATCCACAACCTTTGCACTTAAGTATGTCCACATCTCTTTTGTTTTTATTTTGAGACAGGGTCTCATTAAGTCACTAAACTATCCAGGATGAGCTCAAACTTGAGATCCTCTTGTCTCAAACTCCTGTCCTGGGATTACAGGCATGTTTCCTACATTGGCTGCCTCGCTGTCTGGAACATTTATTCAGCCAGTCTGAAATGTAGTGGGGAACAACGTATGCCAGCTTTATAGCCAAAACAACTGGTTTTCATTTAAGGTACTCAACCTATCACTTCCGTGTCCCTTAAAGGAGTCAGCATACTCCATTTCATGTCACCTTTCTCTCCTACAGTGGGTGTAACATCTTGTAGGTTTTTAAGACTGGAAATGGAAGATTTTATATGAAAATATATAAAACCTTCAGCAGGTATTCACCAAAGTGAATGCTTCCTATTGCACTTGTTGGCAGGCATTATGCTCGGTACTTTATCCAAATTATTTTATAGAATATATTTAATAGTCTTTCTGTAACACACCATTCCTGGGGGTAGAAACTGAGGTTTAGGTTTAGAAGAATTAAGTAAACTGTCCTGTATGCACTGATAACAAATGGCCCCACCCAGAATCCAAAGGTAAATTCCCCTCATTCCAGAGGTTGCCCACTTGCCACCGCATGCCACTTGGTTTCCCAGCATCCTCCTCCTGCTTCACTGTGAGCTTTCACTTCCTATAGACTGACAGGTCCAAGAATAAGGATAAAGAAGTTGCCTCTGGCCTGGCACTTCAGTGTTTACACAGGTGAATCACCACAGCCTGAATTCCTGCACTCTCCCCCTTATTCTCCTCACCTTTCCTGTTCTCAAACCAGCCTCCTGAAGGCCCTCGGAGGAGTAGGACTGAATCTCCTAGTTTATCCAAAAACAAAGCCTTAAGCTTTCAATAAATGACAATTTAGATATAAAGTTTCAGAGGTCTCTTGGAGGACTAGACCTGACGATGATACTGTCAGGGGTGAGGGGACACTGCGTTTGTTTCTCTGTCTTCCTGTGCTCCCTTCAGGTCCACATAACAGTATTAAAAAATGGCTGAGCCTTAAGCCACATGGAGATCTCCATGGGTAAACCATTTCTTTATCACTCCTTGCTGTAAGGCTGACACCATTCTTAAAACAAAAATGCCTACTGCAATGACTCACTGGTGGTTTCCCAATGGCTTGTTTTCCTGTTAAATATCTCATGTTAAATCATTGTACCATTGCATCAATTGTGTGTCACTACACTAAAAACACACCTTTGCTGTTGCTAATCTTTCCAGAAGAAACCTCAGCTCTGACTTTATTCTGCCTTTTGTAGCACATGACATAGCTGGAGACTCCAGCTCCATAGGGAAGGAATTTTATGTCATTTGTCCAAAGAGAGCCAGTCTATGAGAAGCTCTGTGCAGTTAAGCTACCTGGGAGTTAAAGCTAAAGAACAGAGAATGGAAAATGGCTTACTTTGAGAAATCAAATATTTAACTGTTTAATAAATCTGACTATCACATGAATTTTAAATGAACTATAAGGATGTGTTTTAAAACTCATAATTCACCATAGGAGAGGCATTCTTTTATTCAATAAAAATAGTAGAAGGGCTTTTGGAATATATCTAAAATTATGGTTACAACTATCTGAAAAAAACTAAACTACCCTCTGCATATGGGACAAGCAAAAAGGAAACAAGAGAAACCAGAGACTTAGGAAGTGCTAATTTATGATCAAACAATGGATTGAAACTTCAAAAGTTATGCCGTGCCCTCATGATCACTTGTATACAAAAAGATGGAAGTAAAAATCACTAGATCTTAAGAACTTAGACAAAAAGAATTAGAGATGATACACAAGATGTGTATAGGTATTTTTTTTTCTGAAGGTATTTTTTTCTGCATTAACCAGGACAGGACAGGTTATGTACAGAAATGCAACTCCAGCTCTCCAAGATTTAATAAATACGTTCCTTACTCAGAATTCTCTGTGGCCTCACTGGCTCTCCCCTCAGAGTCCAGTGTCCTTCTGTCCTGACACCATGCCATCTGGAACATGTGTCATCTAAGGCTAACAAGGCATGGAAAAGGAAAAGTGGAAAATGACGTAGGACTGTCACTGGTCTTTTGGAATGAGTGGTGAAGTTTCAAAATTCGCATGTCAAAACCCAAACCCCAGTGTAACTGTATTCTGAGTTAGGATCATGAAGGAGCAAATAATACTTAAATGAAGCAATTAAGATGCATTCCTCATTTGATGGGGTACAGAGAAAAAAATACCAGAGCTCTTATTTTCTCTTACACCTACAGAGAAAAGGTCATGTGGGATAATAATGATAAGGTAGCCATTTAGAAGCTAGAGAGTCCTCATCATAAACTCTACTTGAGTGCACTTTATATCACAACTGTGAGAAAATAAATATCCACCCACACAGACTAACACAACTAGCTTATCTCAAATGTGACATGTATTATATCCAATCATAAACCATCGGCCAGAACAAGTCAAAGAGCTCCACCTAACTACATGGAAGTTGAAAATTTCTATAAAATTTCTGAAAATTTCTGTTTTTTACATATCTAAAGGAAGATAACTAGACTTTATGAATACAGAGATGCTGTCACAGCATTACACACGCACATGTACTCCAGATAAAGCCTAAACAAGCTAATATCATTAAGAAGATATACAGAATTACAGAAAAATAAGACAGAGCAAGAACCAATGAGGAATTAATATTGGCTCTTTCCCTCTTAGAGTTAATCCCTAGTTCCAAGGGGCAAAAAAAAAAAAAAATGGTATATGATATAAATCCTCTTTAAATCATAAGTAATTTTGAGAGTAGATTTTTTTTGAGACAAGGTCTTGCTCTGCAGGTTAAGCTGGCCCTGAACTCACTATGTAGTCCAGGCTAGCCTTGAACTGTGATATGTTGTACCAGGGAGCAAGCTTGAGACCTTGCATTTGCCAGGCAGACACTAGAACCACTGGGCTAAATTGCAAGCCCCAAGAGTAGGTATCCAAACAAGAGTAGCTACCTATTTTACAGACATTTCTGAAATCAGGGGGTTTTCCAATGCATACTCATTTGGGGGGTAAGAAGAAGCCCCAGAAGGAAAACTAGAGAGACAAGATGTAGCTACCATACTCAACAGTCTCACCAGTATTAAAATATTCTAGTGGATTGGAAACTTTCATGGTACCATGCTATAGTCTTAATGCTTGTATTTTCCCCAAATATATATGTCAAAATCTAATCTCCAATGCAATATAATTAAGAGGTAGGACCTTTAGGAGATAAGTAGATCATGTTGGCTCTGCCCGCCTGAATGGGTTTATAGTTTTTAGGAAAGAAGCCTGTTTGTACATTATAACATGGAGTTATATCTTTGAAACCACATCTTTGATCCAGTATTTAATTTGTAGTTGGCTTGCTTTTATGTTTTCCTGCCTCCAGAAGTATGATAAAAATAATTTTGTTGTCTATCAGTTATTTAATCATTTATTCAAGGTATTTGAAAAGGATTAAGATGTACCCTAAGATGGGCATAGAGATAAGCTCAGAGTGTAGGGTCAGCTGATGGCCCAGAAGTTACAGTAGGGAAAAGAAGTGCTGCATCTTTACACAGCTCCCTAATAGTATATCAGCAATATAGAGTTAACAGTGGGAGATGCTGACACAGAATTAGGATTTATAGCTTCAATAAGGATGATGGTATTCTACAATAGCAGAGGCCACGCAGCATTACTTAACAGACAGAGTCAAGATGGATGAAATTACTGTGAGGGAAAGCAGAGCCAAAGTGGCAACCAGGGTTGTTTTGACCTGCAAAGATCTGTGGCTGCAGCTGAAAGGCTCTAGTATGACTATGAGCAGGATAGATGTCTAGCTGTCTATGGCATGTAAAGATACTTTTTCTTAAGTAAATAATGAGCACTGCACCTGGAACCTCACAGCTCTAAATAAGATATACAGCATTAGATGGGACTCTCTGAATTCTAGGGGGGATATATATAATACTTAGGGATATTGCTTTAAGTCATTTATCAAGTGACTTAGAAAGATGCCAGTTTCCAGTAGTGATCAGGAAAACAGAAAGTTCTGTACTAGTTCTAAGATGTGGTACAAATTATCTTGCCACTCAAAAGAATTAATGATGCCAGCAACATGTTGAATAACAATGCAAAACATTGTCCTGCACAGCTTCAAGTGAGTCAAGGGGCTAGCCTTTAGATTCAAGTGAGGCTGTGATTTCTATCTCACTAGTTTCATCAAATTATATAATCTAAGTTGAACTTCTTCAGAAAGTATAAGCATGGCTCACACAGAATGGAAATCTTTCTACCAAGCTTAATGCTGAAAGTTCAACCTACCAAAGTAGAATTGAATGCTGAACTTATGCCAGGATTTCCTACAGAGAAGTTCCACTTGCTGGTTGACTGATCTATCATATGCCACAACTGTAGTCTAGAATTTCACTTATTGCAATTCACATCCATCTAGATACCTGAATGCTTCCCTGCACTCTCATTCCTCTTCAGCACCACCATCCAATAACCAGTACATCTCCTTCTATCTCACTATTCACTGCCAAGAAAGATATTTGATTCATGGCATTGGAACTACAATAATGGGCATTTGATGGCTTGACCCACTGAGTGCAACAGGTGTCACATCCCTTAGAAGCAATCAGTCTAATGGTATTTAAGAATGGGCCACTGAGGTCTCAGATAAGATCCATCTCAGAGACAGCACACAATGAGTTTGGGAAACTGTGCTTTTGTTTTTGATCTTGAAGTAATGGATGATACATACAGTTTAGCACCATGTTATTATAAGCTAGAATTAACTAGCCAAATAACGAGGTGGTATAAGATAGGCAGTATTCATTATCAAGTCCTGTTTTCAGTTTTTAAAAATATGTCTTCCTGTTCCTAAAATTTTAGTTGTTGCTATGTTAGAATTTAGTGAACCTAAAACTGTAACCATCACCTGATCATCCAAGGCTCCAAAAAGCAAAATAGCAGGCAAATTAAGAAGTTATAGTGGCAGCAAGAAACAATCCTGCATTTACAAGGAGGCAGGATTGCAACTACACAATGGATGACAGGCAGTTATACACAGTTGCACCTAACCTCAGTTGCACTGATACTTCCCTGACTCTGCATCTCTGAGACCTCACATGACATTCGCGCACACACAATGAAGTCCAAAAATACAAAGCAGGAAGCACTTAATTAGAAAACCACTGAACAAGAGGGGAAGCTGCAGTGTACACAAATACTTCCATCTTCTGCCCTACTAGTGCATAATTCTGAAATACAGTCCCTTGGTCTTTCAAAAGAATATGACAAGATCTATCCACAGTGGCCAATTTTGCTGAACAATGAAAGAATACAAATTCACAGATTGCTTTCTTCCAGATTGCTGCAAATTCTGCAAGGTCTTTAAAGAAGAAAGAAAATAATTTCTTCACAAACTCTTCCAATAAATACAAGAGAGAATATTCTCCAGAGCACTCTACAAGGCCAGTTGTTACTTTGATATGAAAGCCAGTTAAAGATATAACAAAAATAGACAATTTCTAACCAATATCTCTCATGTATATAGAAGGCAACAACTTCAAAACCAAAAGCACTATCATACCAAATCCAGAAGCATGTTAAAAAGATGATAAATCATGACCACACAGAATTTATCCCAGCAATGTGAGATTGGCTTCACATATGTAAATCAATTACTATAATTCACAATATCAACACAAGGGAGGCAAAAATTAAATGAGTATCATAGCAGTTGGAGAGCAAGCATTTGAAAATTCCAAGGCCTTTCATGACTCACGTATTTCACAAACTGGGATTAGAAAGTAGACTATTCATTCTGACAAAGTCCACCTGTGAAATAAGTACAGATGATCTCAAATTTAATGACAGAAAACAGAAGGCCTCCAAGAGAAGGCCCAAGAAAATCATGCAGTCTACTTTGTCCACTTTTATTCAACATTGTTTCAAAGCTGCTTGGCAAAGCAAATAGGTAAGAAAAAGAAATAATTCAAATCAATGAATCAGTTCAATAAGGATGAAAAGAACAATATTATTATACAAAATGCAATTAAATTTCCACAGTAAAAAAACAGTTTTATAACACAGTTAGGAAAATAATGTGAGATACAGTACTACCAAACTAAATAAAATACTTAGAAATAAACTGTTCTAACAAAAGAAGTCCAAAAACATGCTTTAAAACAATAATACCGTCATTCAAAGAAATTAAAAATAAATAAAATTCAAAATATTCATATTCATGAGTCAGAAGTTCTATTACTATTTTCTTTTTGTTTTGCTTGTTTCTGCTGTCCTAAGTATTATAGCCAGAGCCTAACACTTATTAGTCAAGTGCTCCCCCACTGAGCTATCTCCTCACCTCATTTTAAACATTTGACTTTTAGGGCAGGATCTTGGTGAGTTGAGCAATACAGCCACCAACATTCAGGCCTCCTGCTTCAATCTCCTGAGTAACTGAGAGTACAGGCATGTATATGCAGCTAAATATTAAAATTGCAATGCTACCTGAAGTGAGCAATGGCATCAACACAGTCCCTATCAAATTTCCAGTTGGCTTCTTTGTGAAAAAAAAAAAAAATTACAAAATAAATTGACAGACAGATCCTAAAATTTGAGAATCCTTAAATAACCAAGTTCAATTTTAAAAATATGAATGAAGTTGAAGGTCTTACACTATCAACTGCAGCACTCATTCTCAAGCTACAGTAATAAAGACAGTATGGCATTAATATAAGAGTAGACATAGGTCAATGGGACAGAATTGAGACTAGGAATATACTCTCATTCTTAAGGTTCATTGATTATCAATAAGGGTGTCAATATTATTAAACAAGAGAAAGAAGTGTTATCTATGAATAGTTATGAGACAATGGAAATACACATGCCAAACCAAAAAAAAATTGAGTACCTTTCTCCCACATCACACACAAAAATGGTCTCAAAATGGATCACAGAAATACTTAGCTCTAAGACCTGAAACTATCAAATTCTTAGTAGAAAATATACAAGTATATGTCCATGAACTATGTTAGCCAAAGTCTTCAATTTAATACAAAAATTACAAATGACAATAGAAAACAGAACTTCATCAAAATTTAAAATGGTAGTGCCCCCCTAGGATATCAAGAAAATTAAAGGATATTATACAGAATGGGAGAAATATTTGCAAGTCAGATATTTGATAAGGTATTTGTATCTAGAATGTATAAAACACTCTAACAATAAAATGACAATCCAATTAAAAATATGCAAAAGATCAGAACAGATATTTCTCCAAAGGTAGACCAACAACAAATTAGCACATAGATTATTAATATAATTGACCACAATGCAAAAACAACAACAACAAAAAGATGGATAAAACAAGTGTTGATGAACATGTAGAGAAATTAGAACCTTCAAACATTGCTAGTTAGAATGTGAAATGAGGCAACTAGTGTGAAAAACTGGTTAATATCAACTTATCTAATAATCTAACAACTCTATTCTTGGTTATATACTCAAATTAACCCAAAATGCACATCCATACAAAACCTGAATCCTAATGTTCCTCATAGCACAGATTATAAAATCTAAAGCATAGAAAGAAGTCAACTGTCATTGGATAAATAACATATAAGCTATTCATATACAGTAATGTTATATGGTGAGAAAAATATGTAAAATTGATAAATGCTTCACTACAGAAGCAGCTTAAGAACATTATGCTAAGTGAAAAAAAGTCTTGTATGATTTCATTCATGTGAGATATCTATAATATACAAATCCATAAAGGTTAAAAGTGAATTTGTGGCCACTGCTGTCCAGAAGAAGGCTAAGGCTGAAGGATAGGAAATGACTATTAATACCTACAAAAGTTTTTCTCTGGATTATGAAAATACTCCAAAATCTGTTTACAGTGATGAATATGAGAAACTGTGGGATATATACTGTAAATGAAAAAACTGAACAATATATACCTCAGCAAAAATGCTTTGTCTTAAGACAAAGAAGGAAACTGAAAAAAGGATGCATCCTTACTTGGCTTTTTCCTACATTTCTGTTTTCTTCTACCCAGCCACTCCTGCTCCCACGATCACCTATAATAATAAAGTAGCTTCATACAAACCCTGGTGCAGGCTTTGCTGTCTGAGAACACAGCGTGGACATAGGTGTTGCCAAGTGAGTGAGAATTTTTCATTGGAAGAAAACATCAAAAAGGTGATGCATGTACAAGCATCATCATCTAAGGAAATTCACCTGGCTCTTTTTTGATTATTTTCTTATATCAATGGTTAAAGGCAAATTTCATAAACACAACTATTTTCCTCAGCATCTTTCCTTGCAAAACTTTTTATAGTGGTAGTTCTTGCCATACCCCCCGCCCCAGCACCCAGTTTGTAGGGAAGGCCACCTGGTTCCACCTGCCTTGTAACTCTCTCTCTTCTCTAATCTCAGATCCAATCCTCACCCCCCTAAGCTAAATATTTCTCCATCTTGACAGGTCCTCACCAGAGCGAAGCTTACCTGCATCCCAGGGGGTGACCTCCATGTCCTGCTCCTCATCTTCCTGGTTCTCACATTTTATGTCCCAGGTAGAAGAAGATCGCCCTTGTTTTTTTCCTTAGAGGTAGCACAGTTCGATTCTTCTTGAATCAAAGAACTTGCCTATCAGGGCAGAGTCTCAGACTCCACAGTGGGCGAGGTTCTCCTTTTCACTTTTCTCCTTCTTTTCTATCTCACCAAGTAAAGTCACAAGTAGTTTCCCAGCCAACCTCCGTGTTATTCTCTTTCTGCTCACCTATGAACCCCTAGCCCTCATACTTGCTGCAGGCCATGCTTTAGTGACCTCGTCTGACGAGTAACAACACAGAAAGAGGCCTCCTCGCCGTTGTCTTTTTTTTGAACAGGGCTGATTTTCGACCCATCCTGTGCAATAAGGTCCACACCATAACAACTGTTAAAGAAGTGAGAGAGCACACACAAAAGCGCAAATAGCAGCTGCACAATCTACAACCTCTGTGGTGGCGATGCTTGAACCAATGGTTCCCTTGGCTCTGCCTTTTCCCACGGCCTCTCACTATCCTCCATAATTCTGAGGTTCTGGACTCTGCCTGTTTCGGTGTTTTCAAAATGTGTTTTGCAGGCGCTTACTAGGGCCTTCAGGAAACTGATAGTCGGCGAGGGTTGTCACGGCCGGATACCAGCCCCTCAGAACAAATGACCTTTCTGCCTCGGCGAACCAGACTCCAAAACTGCCGTCTGAGTCTCTCCCTTCGACGCCCTATTACAGCCGGAAGTATCTTCCGAGGAAGATATCTTCACCCGGGTTCCATAAAAATGAAGGGCTGAAATGTTAAAATCACCACACTGCAAAAGCGCAACCCGCCCCCAAACTGTGTCAGATTCAAAATGGCTTCCTTCCCCCGCCAAACCAGACGGCAGCCTATCAGCAAGCTCCCTAATTGGCCGTCCAGGGCCAGCCAATCCGATTTGCCGCAACGCTCTCCCAACCCCGCCCCCCACAGTCCCCATAAAAACCTTCTCCCCTGCACAGTGGCCGCCCTCCCTCTCTCTGCTGCCATGGTTGCAGGCAATCTGGCAAGCAGCTCTCACCTCCATTAAGGCCTTGCAACAGAGTGTTCCTATTTCCTTTCGTTTTTCTTTCAAAAACTAGGGCAGTACAAATTACTGACATTTAATTAAGGATTTTTAAAAACATTTAATTTAATTTTATAAAAAAATTAAAATTCTTGGGCCGGGGAGTTAGCTCAGTGGTTCCGGCGCCTGTCTTGCAAGCTCAAGGACCCAGATTCGATCCCACGGTAACCACATACCACACTGGCACGCCCAGCAGCAACCAGTACCACATACCACAGTGCCGGGCATGGTGGCTCACGTTTGTAATCCCAGCACTTGGGAGACAGAAGCAGGAGGATTGCTGTGATGTGAGTTTGAGGCTGAGCTCAGGGCCAGCCTGAACTACAAAGCGAGATCCTGTCTCAAAAAAAAAAAAAAAAAAAAAAAAAAAAAAAAAAAAAAAAAAAAAAAAAAAAAAAATTAAAATTCTTTTGTCTTATTTCTAAAATCTTAGAGTTCTAGAACTGGTCATCTTATTTTAAAAGCATATTAATCTTTTTGTTGCAAAGAGTAATTGGGCACTCAGACTACTATAACTTACCAAAGCTGGCGTTAGAAGGTGTAACAACTAAGCCTGATGTGTCTATTTCATTGGATTCAGAAACACGCGAAAGATTAGGGAAAGTATACAACTGGATGTACTTGGGTCAGTCCTAGAGGCATGGCCTGTTACTGTCTATGGTCCTTCATGCATCTTCTCTGCTTCTTGCCTGCTGAGACGAATTTTCCTCTGTTACATATGCTGCCACCATGCTGTTTCTGCCTTGGAGCCCCTAACTTTGGACTGAACCCATTGGAAACAATGAGCCAAATAAGCCTATCCTTCTCTAATTGGTAAGTAATGGGTATTTTTTCCTGGACAACAGAAAGTGACTAATACAGACAACAGACAAATGTCAGAACCTATTCTACAGGTAAAACTGATTTGGTTCTAAACTTGCCATGATACAGCTTTCCTGAAGGCAGAAATGTGCCTCATCTATGAAGCCCACATCAGAGATATGGAATCCTTTTCTGGTAAAGGCTGGAGAACAAATAATATTTTATTTTGCTGGTTACAAAGCCTGCATCACAGCTGTTTGCCTACAACTAGGTAATGTGAAAGCAGCCCATAGATGTGTAGACAAAAAGAAAGTGAATGAGGGCTGGGGGTTTAGCTCAGTGGTTCCAGCGCCTGCCTTGCAAGTGCAAGAACATGGGTTTCATCCTCGATAATCACATACAATAATACTGGACATGGAGCCCCATGCCCACCAACAATCAGTACCACATACCACAGTGTTGGGCATAGTGACTCACACCTGTAATCTCAGCACTCAGGGGGCAGAGGCAGGAAGATTATTGAGTTTGAGGCTGAGACTGAATTATAAAGCGAGACCCTGGCTCAAAAAAAAAAGAAAGAAACTGAATGAGTACAGTTGTGATCTAATTAAACATTATGTATAGAAGAACAGTGTTATAAAAGTGTGAGTTTCTTGTAGCTTCCAAGTGTTATAAAGTATTATTCTTTTAAATTATTTTTCAGCCATTTAAAACTAAAACCATACTAAAATTGTGAGCCCCATAAAAACAAGCGGTAGGCCAGATTTGGTATGCAGGCTACAGTCTGCCAGCCTCTCCTCTAGAGTAATTGGATAACTCATAGGGAAAAGTGACTAAGGGCCACGGGCTGGAGACTGATGAAAGGACCCTGTGCTCGTGCTTGACATAAGAAGAATAGGACTAATCTCTCCAAATAACAGCTAATCCACAGCAGAGTTGACCTGATGTAGAAAGTAGTGTGTCAAAAAGTTGGACGTGTGTGTGTGTGTAAGTCTCCTTAGTTTCTAGAACCTGAAGGAAGAAATCTTGGCAAACTAACTAGGTTCTTTATTTCTATGCAAACAATGAGTCCAATTAAAATACATTTAATTTCCTTTTATTTTTTTCAAAAATTTTAACTTTGTAGTACTGGCATTAAACAGAAATGTCACCTCTAATAGTAGAACCTCTATATATCCTGAGAAAAAAGATGATGTGCTTTCTAAAAGCTAACCCTGAGAAACACTCTATGTTCAAGGAGGAAGCCAGAATTGGTGCCAAAAGACAAAATCTTTTAGCTCAAGAAAGTATTAAATATCCATGCAAAATAACATTTTTCTCCCTCCCAGCTAAATCTGCTTACTGCCAAAGGAGAGGAAAGAGCTTCCCTCTGAGACCTGAAGTGTAGCCCAAAGCAGCCTAACATTCAGGGCTAACTTTCTTTGAAATTGAGAGTTTTAGCTTATAAATCCACATGAACTGATATCCTACTCCATAGCAGGGCTGTGTATTTGTTTTAATATAAAAGTAGCATGTCAAACTATTTACCATCAAGTAAAGCTGACACTCCTTGAAGAAGTATCACATTTGCTCTCTAAACTTCAGGACCCCCAGGCAACTTACCTCACTCCCCGCAGGCACATGGAGCCACTGATTGACTACTGAGCCCGCCTCAGTCTTTCCTGAATACACCCTTGTTGTTAGCACAATATAATTGGAAAAGCTTTAGAAAGTCTGTAGCATAGGACAATGTACTTATTCTCAGAGTGTGATCCCCAGGACAAAGTCAACATCACCTGGTGTCTTCCTAGAAATGTAAATTCTTGATCTCATCACATAGCTACTAAATGAGCAAGACTGGGGAAGGGCAGCAATCTGTATACAATGAGTGCTCCAACTGATGCTTCTAAAGTCTATTCAACTGTGAGAATAGCTTTATCTAGTAGAGGGAGTTTCAAAGAGTCAGAAGGCTTTGCTTAAATTCACTGTGAAAGTAATCACTGCCCTTACCTCTTTCTGCCTCACCTTCATCTGTAAGTCAGGATCCACTTTCCTCCTACATCTGCCTTGAGAATGATCAGATCAGACAATGACACAGCAGGCTACACCTTGATCTTTCTCTTTCTCAACACACTGAGATACTAACACTGAAATAAACAGTCATAACCGAAAGAAATAATGTATATCCGTAAGAGATAGAGCTGAAATAGTATCCCCGAGACCTTCACTGTGTCCAGTCCTCCCATTAACATTATTTGCATATTCCTGGAATTCAACATATGGAATTTTAAAATTAGACAATGATCAGAGTTAAAAATATTTTGGCTTAAATGTATTTTGACAAATCAATTTGGTAGCAACATAGTTATTTTCATTTGATACTAAGAGTTCCTATGGGCACACTCCTTCCTTCATTCTCTTGGGAGATGCTGGATTAGGAAATGATCCAAATATTTATTCAATTTGTGGGGGCCAGTATCAGGGATTGAACTCACACCCTTCTACTTGCAAGGTAAATGCAGTGCCACTGAGCTAAATCCCCAGCATACTTATTCAATCTTGGCTCATTTGTTTAACCCTCTGTGTTTGTGGAGTGCCAAGTAAGCACACAGCCCAGCAGTGCTCAGAATCTATCGTGATGGGATACACAGACCATAAGATAATTAGGTTTATCCATGCAGACAAAAATAAGATATCAAGAGAGATAGAAATCATTTATTTCATAAAGAAATTGGGACTCTCATGGTAGGAGTCTATATTCCTACCACTCTGGGAGGCTGAGGCAGGAAAATTGCACATTCAAACCCTGCCTGCACAAATTAGCAAGAACTTGACTCAGAACTTTTGAAAAGGTGGGTGGGATGGGGATGTAACTCAAGAAAAAGGCCTTTGCTTCAAACTTGAGGGAAGGAAGAAAGGAGAGAGGGACGAAGGAAGTGAATGAGGGAAGGAAAGGAAAATAAAATGAAACACATTGTTTCAGAACAAACTCAAGCAGTTTTCAAAGAATTTATATGTAGTTTAGTAGGAGTCACAGACACTAAATTCTACTACCTTGAAATGTTGCTTTGTTAGAGATATAAAGTACCAGAAGATATCATAGTAGAAAGTGACTCATTTTTGTATCTAATTTTAAAAATCTTCTCAGGATGGGAAAACAATCCAAAGGATAAAGAAAAATGATTTTAGGCAGAGAAGGGCATCTGGAAAGTCATTTCAAGAAGAGGAGAGTGGAAATGCAGAGACACAAATGGGCTACACGGAGACATGAAAAGACATATAAGACATTTTGTCTCACATGCTTGGATAATTTTTTGAGACTCGATCCTATGGCAGTTTTATAATAATCACTGAGACTGTGGGCCACGTATCATTCAACCAAACTCAGCTTCTCTGTTTCCCTGTATGGATGTCTTGTGAAGTTAATTCTTTTGGAAAATGGAGATGAGCAGGGATCAAGGAAATAGCCCCCAAAGTGGATTCAGCTACTATCATAGGTAAGGAATGTTCTTAATTTACTACAAAGAATGAATATAGGGACTCCACTTAACACAATTTTTTCTTGGTGAAAAATAATATTACTAAGGTATGAGTTATGCAAATCTGTGAGCACATAGATTGGTAGAAACCAAAACGATAAAGATAAAAAAAAAAAAAAAAAAACTCTCACAAGACAAGCAGAACTCCCAAAATGCTAAGCTGTAGGATCACGTAATAATGGTAGTAGTAAAAAAATGACAGTGAAATAGAATATTAGTAGGATCTGCTTGTTGTAGCTTTCTGGTATCTAATGTCACTCTTCTTATGATCCTTAAAAAAATTCAATACAATTTTTTCATCTGTAGTTACCTTGGGAGGAAGATCCTTGGGAAGGAAAAGTTGTATACATTTATGTCTACTCCAAGAGAGAGAACATTCTCATTCTCAGAAATAGGAGAGACACAGGGGCTGGGATTTAGCTCGGTGGTGCCACCACCTGGCTTTCAAGTGCAAATTCCCTAGTGTTTCAAAACACACACACACACACACACACACACACCAAGAAACCAAATAGGAAACAGGTAAGAGCAAATATTAAAGAAATTTGGACTTTCTAAAAACTGATGACCCAGGCATTAAAATCAGCCTCATCTAAAATCTTTTTTTTTTTTTTTTTGAGACAGGGTCTTGCTTTTGTGGTTCAGGCTGGCCCCGAGCTCAGCCTCAAACTCACATCACAGCAATCCTCCTGCCTCTGCCTCCCGAGTGCTGGGATTACAGGCGTGAGCCACCACGCCCGGCACTGTGGTATGTGGTACTGGTTGCTGCTGGGCGTGAGTCTCCACACCCAGTGTGGTATGTGGTTACCGGGGATCGAACCTGGGTCCTTGCGCTTGCAAGACAGGTGCCGGAACCACTGAGCTAAATCCCCAGCCCTCATCTAAAATCTTAAGGAACCAAGATCAACCTACAATAAATATATTAGATATTTCTTTAACTTTTAATATCCTGTGTGTTAGTCAGTAATTTTATATCTTTTTATCAACAAACACAATGGTTTCTGAGCTAAGTGAAGTAATTTAATTTTTAGTACAAGCTCTTAAAAGACCTTTTGTTTCAGGAAGTCCTTGAAGTAGTCTTTAGGGGCAAGGCATAGGAAATACAGAAAAGATGAGCAAAGCAGAATGAGGAGTACAGAGAGATATTATTGTAGCATAGGTCTTCTTTGTCTTCTGTACTGTAGAATCTCAAAGCTAAGGAGTGTGATTATAATAATGAGAATTGTAAAAGGAATGAAGAGATGAGATGGAGAGAGAAGAAAAAGCTAGCTTCAAGGAAAATGAAAGAATGTTGTTGATCATCTTTTCAGTGGAAAATACAAGAATTTTATAGAAGCATAATGTACAGAAAAGTACACTCATCGTAAATATATAATTTGAAGTTTTTGTAATCTGGCATATCAGCATCTTAAGAAACATGACAGAGCTTCTTTTTTGGAACCGTTCAATCATTAATATTTATGAATCAAACCTCGTTATCATGAGCATTAGCAGAAAGAATGAAAATTGGGACCTCATCTTATTAGAAAGCTTCTGCACAGAAAGAGAAATCACCAATACTGCAAAAAGGCATTCTACAAGATGGGAAAGAAATTTAACCAGCTGTTCCTCAGACAAAGGACTACTATCTAGAATATATAAAGAACTTAAAAAATTCAGTCCCCAAAATTTAAAAATTCAAAATTCAAAAATGGATATCTGAAAGGAACTGACATGATTCAGAAAAGAAGTAAGACAGCAAAGAAATGCATGAAAGAAATGTTCAACATCACTGGCCATTCAAAAGATGCAGATTAAATCAATACCTACATTTCATCATCACTTCATATAGAATGGCTGCTCTCAAGAAATCAACCAACAATGAATACTTGAACTATACAAAGAAAGCAACCCTTCTTTACTGTGTTGGTGGGAATGTAGACTGGTGTAACCACCGTGGAAATAAGTATGGAATTCCACAAAAAAACTAGGATCAGTGGTTTCATTTGACTCTGCTATTCCGCTAGAAAGAAATTAAAAGCATCATACCACAGCTACATATGTGCACCCATATTTATGTAAGCATGGTTTGTAATGTTTAAATTTTAATGGTCCCAAATGCCCATCTACTGCAGACTAAGTAAAGAAGATATGGGCATTTTTAAAGTACAAAACGGAGTATTAGTTGGCCATAAAGAATGA
Organism: Petromus typicus; assembly: GCA_004026965.1. Classification (NCBI taxonomy): domain Eukaryota; kingdom Metazoa; phylum Chordata; class Mammalia; order Rodentia; family Petromuridae; genus Petromus; species Petromus typicus. The sequence goes on from PVIR01011709.1 coordinate 17,285, forward strand.
TAAACAAGGGACATTTATACTTATATGAATGCACCTTAAAGCCATATTCATAAGTGAAATAAATAGGACATAGATGTGTAAATACCATATTTTTCTCTAGTGTGATCAACTAAAGGTGTAAATGAGGTCCAGTATATATGAAAGGTGTTGGGAAATAGGAAGAAAATGTTCAAAGTAAAAGGAGTAAGGAAATTCAGGGGAAAGTAAAGAAGGAAAAGAAAAAATTTGATGGTAAAAACAAAAAAATGGACACCAGATTTATACATACAAGAAGGACAGTGGAATGGGAAAAAATGAGAATTAAGATACATCATGTACAAGTATGAATTCTCATTGAGGAATGTGATCATAATGTATACTTAAAATGTACTAATAGACACAATAAAGGGGAATTTTTTTCCACTTTTGTATATGCATAAAGTGAATCAAAGAGCAGCTAGTCTTTTGGGGAAGGATATCATTCATTCAACCTTTTGCTTATGATATTTAATCATATTTGTGCTTGTACTGAGAAATAATGCTTTGCAATGTCATATACTATTTGATGACATTGGTATAGAACAGTTTTCAGCTTGAGTTATAGAGATAAAGAAATACTTTTCCCTCCTTTTGAAGGTTCAACATTTGATGTCTTCTGAATAAAACTGGAAATAGACAAACCAAGAGGAGAAAAGGTATATAAATGTGCATACAGCATAGCAAGAATGTAAGTACCCAACAACTAAAAGAAGCTCTGAAGCACGTATAATCTTGTTGACAAGAGAGATGAGGGAATAGAGGGAATGGAGGGATAATAAGTGATTTTTAAGGTAGCTCAATAGGTCCAAAGAGCAGACAAAGATTTGTAAATCATTCTCCTTGAAAACTGAATGGAATCAAACAACCAAAAGTAGCTTGTGACAAAGTCCATCTAGGTAGACATTCCTCAGTCTTCCTGTAATAGAAATCTACTCTTATCTTGCTAGTAATCTCAGGGAAAAGATTTCAGGCAACTGTATTCCTCTGGAGGAGCTTCAGATGACTTAAGGTCAGAAACTTCCTCCCTGTGCCTGGGGGAAGAGTCAGAAGGTTGGAAAAATTTGGTCCTGAGGCTGCTTCTAAAGTCTTTTAGATTCCCTCAGTAGAAAGTGCTCAGCATGCCAAAGTACCATATTTTGATGCATAGTTTTCAGAACCCCAACAGAGGTTATTATGGAGAGTACTTTTATAAATATTTCAAAACCTTCAGTCTGTGAGCACATGTATACATTTATGTTGTTTATATAGCTATAAATAAATTTTCTGGGTTATGACACATATGTCAGTAGGTTTCAGTAGATATTGACATGAATTTTCCATGCACTTAGTGAAGTCAATTTATATTGATTGGAAAGTTCCTGCTGCCTCACATTCCCTTGAATTCTTACTGTGTTGTGATTTTTTATGTTAGATATTCTGGTACTTACCAAATAGGATTATAACAGACCATTCTAACCAATACCTAGACCATTATAACCACTCTACAGCCTTTCAACCTAAGATTATTTTGGAATAAAGACAACTGAGAAACAATAACACAGACAATTCTCCGGACTCCCTTTTTATGTTTAAAACAGGGCATATATCTTTCTCTTTCACTCCTATTCTCTTCTCTTATATTAAAGAAAGCATACCACCTTCACCGTAGAAGTAGGCACTAAAAATGACTCCACCTAAACAAATCATACCAAAAAGCCCTCATGGCCCCTTAATTTACCTGTCTTATATCGGTTTTCCTACAATGTATGACTCCTGAAAACCCAAATCCCTTTCCCTTCAATTCTTTTCTCCCTAATTTATTGCCTATTGTTAAGATACTATGTAAGATGTCAAATCTGAATAACTTAGTTGAGATTTTATTTCTTTTCTGTGAAGCTTTTATGTGTGTATGTGAAATAAAGTCTTCTACCAGTTAGTTCTTTTCCCAGTATAATTCACAGGCCTCAACCAATAAACCTAAATGGGCAAAAGAAGCATCTTTTCTTCCTCAATGTAGTTTCACTCTTCATTTTTATGATATACTTTTACCCAGTATTCTCTAGGATATCCTCTTTGGGTAAGTGCCTGCTCACCTTTCTTTGGTCCACTTTTTATTGGCTTATTGTCTTTTCCACACTTATTTATAGATGTTCTTCTGGATACAGTTTATCAGCCATATATACATGTACTTCAAAGATCTTCCCCCACTCTTTTGGTTGTTTATGGAAAGTTATCAACTTAAACTAGACAGGAACTTTTCAAGTATCTGAAAATAATCCTATTTTTGTTGCTAACAATGAAATGTTATAAAATCTATCATCAAGAGAAAGAGAAAATAAAAGAGCATGTGTCAAAAACAGTAATGGGAGAGAAATAAACCTATTTTTTTATTTCTCTCTTCAATGACTTCATGAATCCCTTAAGAAGAAAAGACCATCACTCTCATTTCACAGACACCAGATCCAAAAAGCTGGTGAAAGTATCCACAAATGTACTTCCAGAGAGTTAACATCCCTATCCAGGGAGCCTTGTAAATTGCCTGCCAAATGTGGAGCCTAGGCCATGTGTCACCTGAGCCCAAAGCTGTTAACCATAACACTTGACTGTCCTGCCTATTGTCTTGTGTATGGCTGTAAAAAACTAAACGCTGCTTTGACTACTGTACTGGAAGTTTGAGAATGCTTCAGCTAATTTATGACTTTGTCTGCTAGTGCTGGAAAGCATTATTTCCCATAGTATTGCCAGACAGACATCTGTCCAGTGATTTTCATGTGACCTTCTTAGATTAGCTCACAGAATATAGGGTTTTGATAAATGCTTGCAGAGTGAACAAATACAGGAATGAAAGCATGTCTGCACACAAAATGAAAATCTGATTTTTATGGTTTTTTTTTTTTTTTTTTTTTTTTTTGCTAAGGACATTACAAGGGAAGAAACAGGCTTCATACTGTCCTCAAGTATTTTGACAATAACTCTGATTTCAGATGTCCAAGACGGCACAACCAGGTAAATTATTTTAAGCCTTTAGTTCTGAGACTAACCCCTGTGCTGACAAAAATAATTGAGTAGAACAGCTGCAGCAATAAAATGCACCGTGGGCCCTGGCATGTGTGATGCCAGCAAAACAGAGCAGGAAATTCTAAGAGCTAGGAGGAGATACAGCAGGAAGCTAGCTTTGGCTCTCTACAGGAAAGAGAGGAAAGCGGCCACTAACAAAAGGAGGCTTGTAAGGACCAGAGAGACCTACTTTAGCTCATATCCAAAAATATTTCATAAGTATATTTTGAGTTATAAATGCTAAACGTCTGCTTTAGGATGATATCACAAGTAGTATCCAAGTACATCAAAAGCTAATGCTACTGCACACTATACTATTATATTGAGAAGTGTTAGATTCCTGGCTTCTACAGAGTAGTAGCTGCCATCATGAGCCATGTTAGTCCTTTTCCTGCTGCTGTAAGACAAATCCCTGAGATGGCATATTTTGTGAATAATATAAGTTTGACTCATGATTTTGTAGGCTGAGAAGTTCAAAGCTGGCACAGGCAACTGCTTAGCATTTGCAAAGGTTTCCTTCTGCATCATGCCATGGTAAACGGCATCACCTGGCCAGACAGAGCAAGCAAGCCAGAAAAAATGCACTTGTAGAACAAAAACATTCCCTGGGTCATCTGTAAATCAATTAGTCCCTAATATATGAATGGTTTGAACCACCCATGAGGTCTCTGACCCCATCATCCATTTACCTTCCAACAGATCCACACCCAAATACATTTAACACATTAGTTTCGGAATTCAGTTTTCACTACAGGATTTCAACACCCACAAACCATAGCATGGGTCAAAATGCAAGTGAATTAACTGTTTGGATAAAAAAGGTGTCCATGAAAGAAACAGGAACATCCCTGGGTGTAGGTATTTCAATCCCATTTAGATTTTGCCATTTTACTTATTCTGTCACTTAGAAAACACCATGAATTTACTGTTTATGCACCCATAAGACAGGGATGATAATGCCTCCCCTACTTACTTTACAAATCAAGTAAAGTGTCTAGCAAAAATAACAGTGGACTAGCTGTGGTTCGGTAGTTCTTTACCTGTATTCTCAAATTAAAAAGTTGTAAAAACTTAAAATCTTTTTCCTGAGTCATTTTTGGCAGCAAACCTTCATCTGACATGAGTAGACTTAGAAACAAAACTTTATCTAAACTATTTTGAAGCTTTTGATTTACTTAATCTCATTTGCTGAATATTCATAACATTCATGACAGAAATGCTAATGTGTTCATTTGATGATGTTACTTGAGACCACTTTAAGAGTGTTATAGAATATACAGGAAATATGCTATTTGAAATTTCTAAAGACCCAAACAGTTCTGAGTTTTAAAATAGATCTGATCCATGGAACTATATGCTTGCATTAAAGTAGACTATAATATATGTTATAACCAAATTGCCCATTTTTGTTTTATCATTATTTAGTCCACTTAACTGTTCCAACTTAATATTTTTCTGCGTAAATGGAAGCCCACAATCAGATGCTCAAACAGGTCTGCTGCAAGGTCATTTCAGCAATTAAGAACAGTAAGACATAGTATGCAAAGCTTGTGACCTTTTTAAATGTCTGCAGAAAAAAGTGAGAACCACATAAACAAATTTATTGGCTCCAAAATACAAAAATAAAACTATAAATCCAAATCTGTGAAATGTAGACCACAAAAATCCATAAAACATAAAGCCAGCTACTTCATCAGCTTTTAAATTTAGTATTCATAAAATATCATTGCATTTGAAAACAACTTATAGATTCAATTTTTCTCACTTTGCAAGAACGCTCATGTATGCACAATAATTGCTGAGAAATGATATCCTTCATAAATCATATTTGTTCTTGTTATCCAATGATTTCAAAAGTAAAGAAAATTCTTTCACATGTTTATAGATAAATGCCATGTTTACTTGGAGATGCAGATGCAATTTAAAATTATATTTCATAAATTAGAGCTTATGATAGTTATGTCAAGATTGGCCATGGATAAGTGTCTAGTTTTGCCAGTGTTGTATCTACGAAATATAAATATTGGCGTGAGGTCATTTTTATAGATACCCTAAACAATTAAGTCTCTTTTAAATTATCTAAGAATCATCAATTTTGTGGTCCCCATCTTGATTGATTTCAGAGATAAATGTGACTGGTTTTTATCTAGATATTCACTGATCTGGAGGAAGTCTGAAAGAGGACAGACCTAACATGACCTTCACCTAACTGTCAAGGTAATTTAACCTGAGTCAAAAGAAATCACCTTCACTTGGGTTAATGAAGTGATGCCAACACCATCCCTGACTTTCTACAAAGATACTTTAGTTCTATGAACATGAGCAGCAGTTCAAAGCACAATCCATAAGCACAGAAATTCAATTGAATTGCCAAAGTATATGTGTGAGTTGTGGAATGATGTTAACTATCATTATGGCATACTCTACACAGAAAACTAAAATGCTAGAGGTTTTGCTGACTATTTTTATTCCATGCACTATATGAATCTGGTATAATCATTTTTCTGTTTTACAGATAAAGAAACAAGCACAGCAATATTCAGTTATGTGCCTAAGATCAAGCTAGTTACAGAACTGGAATATGAGTCTAGCTTTGTGTGTCTTCAGTGTCCAACTTCTTAACAATTGTTATGGTAGAAATTCCCACCCTTTCTCACCAAAAATTACAAAATCATCACTTTCTTAGTTTTTTTCCCCCTCTTGAAGATTTTCTGTACAGACACATACTTAAAAAAGATAAAATATCTACCCTAAAATCTATATTTTAACTATGGAACTAAAAGTGTTTTACACTAGACAAGGTCAAATCCTTTATCTATTTTTCAAACTCCAAAGACACACATTGATGCTACAGATATCACACCTATGAAAATAAAAGAGACATATCAATAGTGATACAGGAGGGAGCACAGTTCAATATAGAAGTGGAGTCAATCAGCCACTCTTGTCTCCACAGGCAGCAATTGGCAGCTACAGGAGACACCAAGTTCATTTCTTTTGACCCACAAATAGTTAAGAATAACTCCCATGTATTTATTATCTTTCTTTTCTAGCTTTTCCCCATTTTCGGCTGAATGATAGCAGAAAAGCTTCTGTAGCTGAACCAATCACATTTATACTACATTTACCCTAAAGTATAGACTGATAGCAAAGACCTTGGTTTTCCCAACCCATTTTCCATAATCCCAAAAACACTGTCCTTGACAACAGAATGTGGATATAGAGAGCATGAAAGTACAGATAAACCAATGGACAAATACTAGAGAAATTCCAAGTGACTGCTGGGCAAATGGAGAAGAATAAAATTGTTCCTTATACAATGGACTGTGTTCTTGAATGCCTTAATCTCATTCTTTACACTCCTGAATCAAGGTGAGAATTCTGTTAAGAGCTAAGAGTCAGAAGAACAGAAAGATGTGGTCCCTGGTTTGAAAACATGCACACTACATTGAAGTTCTGACTCTGATGCTCATTAGTAGTAGTAAGCACAGACTTAATGATAAGCAGAGCTAGCTAGGCCAATGCTCAGGTTGACAGATGGGGACTGAGGAATACAGTAACCCACAAGATTGCAAGTGGGAGGTCCATGAAGGAATACAGACCTGGAAATAATTACTGTGGGGAAGTCAGTGGAACATGATGGGGGGGAAGAGGTTTGGTAGGTCCAGAGAGAGCTCTGTGGAGTTCTACCTGTGTGATCTCACAGAATCTTACTAAAAAGAGCCCAGACTTTCTTCACTGATTTTCTGTCTTCATCTTCAAAAAAAATCTCAATATTTTTAAACATGTCACGTGAGGCCTTAAAAATTATGTACCTTGAGAAGGCCATTAGAGTATCAAAGACACTCAGACAATGAAGATATGTCAAGTACTCATGGGTAAGGGATAAATATTTGATGATTGTGATTGGTTTAAACTTGTCTGGATCTCATAAAGTAAGACAGGATCCAATTGTGGGGCATAAAAGAAGCAAAAACAGGACAAAGCATGCAAGAAAATTACATATCTGTCTTATCATAAAGGTGAAAATGAAAGAGGGTTATTAACATGCTTACAAAAAAGTATAAACTTCAGATTTCCCTGATGCAAACGGAAAGAATGACAAAGGTGGGAATAAAAATGAAAGATGCCATCATGACTAAAAAATCCATTTCTAGAACATTCCAGTTCAGTTTTGCAGGTGAAGGGAGGAGGAGAACTGTTATCTCTATAAAGGATGATCAAATAGAGTAACAGTATTAGTAATCCAAACTTATTTGAAAAGCTGCTTGCATATTGAGAATTGATGCAGCTGAGTTAAGGGGTTGATTACCCTATTCTTTCTGTTTTCATGAAAGTTTTGAAATTTCATAATGAACATTTTAAAAAGTAAAAAAGTTCAAAATTTATATTAATACATCATTGACTGAATAACTACTTCAAATCCCCTACTAAGTTAATGTATCAAATTTCTATAAAAATAAGAAGAAAATTTATCTGATTTGAAAATGAGTTAATTTTTATATGTGCTCAAATGACCCAACTAAAATAAAGGAGTGCTCGTGTCAGAATTTTGTAGTGGGAGAGTGAAGTACAGCAATACAAAAATCACTGTTTCCGCCATGTATTTTTGTATAGATTTCAAATTGAATTTGTTTGGCTTGGGGTACTTGTCATGGATCTTCTAGCATGTTAAGGCCTCCTACATTAGTCACAAGAGATAGGACTATATTACAGAAACAAATTGACCTCAACTTTCCATGGTTTCAGAACAAAGTTTTGTCTCTGGCATCTTTTAATCCCTGTATAGGCAATAAAATCCAGGGAATTACAAATAGGCTTTTTATTTCCTTAGTGAAAAGTCATGTCATTTCCACTAACATTTCATTGACCAAAATTTGCCATACAATCCATGGGATTGAGCAATCCAAGAACCAAATGCAGTATTTTTTTTTTTCAAATGCAGTATTTGTGTCATATTCTGAAACCATTCCTTTGTCCACTTCCAGTTTCTTGAAGCCTAGAATCAGAGTGAACATTAAATGAGACTTAAAATAATATTGATGCGTCTGAAACTATTGGAATAATGGAATAGATAATTGAGGATGCCATTTCTATCTATCTTTATCAAACACTAAAATATATTCATATTCATATAACAGACATGCACTCAAACCACCATAGCTGACTTTCAACTGCCAATATCTTCCTAGATGTCAGTATGAATAATAATACAGCTAATCTGAAAATGAGCCATTTTTTCAAGTACTTCTTTCTGCTTAACAAATTACCAGCCAGGCTCAGCCTAGTGGTTTCACTTGGGGTCTGCACAGAGCTTCTGATGGTAGGTAACTAGGGCTCATCTGAAGGTGTCTTCTCTCTTATGTGTCCAACACCTCTGCTAGAATATTAAAAACAACTAGCTAGGGGTCCTTTTCTGTCTACATAGTTTCTTTGCAACACTAGCTTCGTGGCATATAGCTTTTCCAAGAGCACTGTAGAGCACAAAGGCCAAACTACAAGGCTACTGAGCATCTACTCTCAGAAGCTTTGCATTGTCATTTCTACTCAATCCTACCGGTCAAATGTGAGTCATGGGGCCAAATGAGTTCTGTAGGAGAGGAAAGTACACAGAGGTACGAATACTAGGGGATATGATTAATGAAGGTACCATCTTTGGAAACACAAATCATTAAAACAGACCCTAATTCTCAAGACCCTTATAGTACATTGTCAAACAGGAGTTCATATTAGAACAAAGTTGCTTTCCCTGTTTCATCTTTCTCTAAAAATAAAAAAAAAAATTGAATGGGAAGAGATAGTTTACATATGGCTTAGAGATATTATCTCAGATTTCCCCTGATCTCTATGATTATAATGCTAGGATGTCAACATTAGTTAGCAGCATTACTATTGTTCTATTCTTACACATAAGAATGCAAATATCAGGAAGGGCACTATAGGCATAATACGATCACATACAAGGAATAATAAAAAGTATTATAGAAAAAGCCCCCATATATACTCTCCCTCTCTTCAAACACACTTATCCTATCACTCTTGTCAATTTCTGCATTAGTTATGAAAGTTCTCTTTCCTAAGAATTTTACAAGGTCATAAAAATATGGTGAATATTGTTGCTGTCATTGAATGGAATGCAGCCGTGTAAAAATATTATGGCATGTCCTCATCTTTTTTACTCACTAGATCTAGTACTATGCAACTTTTCTTTCTTCTTCAAAGTCAAGAACACCATAAAAGTGAACATTTTGAATTAATTCAAGAAAATTAAGACAGCTGTGATATCACAAGTGAAAGCATTCATGAAAAATGACTTCTAGAACTGCCTCAGAAAATAGTAAGAACAACAGGACAAGTATGTTGGCAATGATGGGAGTATTTTGAGAAAGATTAAGAGCAATGCATCTTTTACTGCAGTGTGTCCATTATATTCATTACCATCTGGAGGGGATGAATACTGAGTCCTGGAGTGATGAAATAGAATGTGCTAGAGCCATCCACTCAAACCATTTTATAGGGGCCCTATTAATAAGAGGTTTTTTTTTTATAAGGGTTCCTATTTATTAAGATGATACTCTCATCACCTCCTGAAGATCCTACCTACTTTTCATTTCTCTTTCAATATAAAATAGTAAAGTAAAAGAATGTTCTTCTTACTATCACACTGCCATTTATGTTTCAGTGTATGAATTTTGGGGAATATATTCATATCATAATAATAGGCAAGAAGATCAAATTTGGTTAAGCATATGTATGTTCTTGACAATCATTTTCTAGTAGAAATAGATATAGATATGGCTATAACATGTTTCTCATTTACTTAAATCCACAGATAGAAAACAAGAGTAGTTTTGTTCAGAATCTTGAACTGGAATAGATTGGGAGCTCACATCTATCTCCATGAGTGGTATAAAACCAAGCAACTGTACGTTTGGTCTCAGTGATGAAGTTTTGTCACTCATATCGCAGAACTGCTCTATTAATTCCAAATGCACATCTTGAGCAGCATACATGCACAACATCAGATTGATCAGCAGGTCGGAGTCTACCCTGACCCTGGTCATTTCCACTTCTTCTACCACAAAGCTTGAGGTCACAAAGTGATTTCTTCTCACCAGAGATGAAATAAAAAGTTTTCTATGTCAGTTAATTTATAAGTACCATGTTTGAAATGGGCTTTGCTTAAGGAGCAAATAGAAACTAATGATTTGAAGAAAGATAAATATATTAAACATACATACGTAGTCCTTTCTTCCCCCTCTATTTCTACTGTTATTCCATATAGTTCCTTGGTTTCTTCCACCTTCCCTTCTTTCCTTCCATAAATACTTCCTGTGCCTGTATTTCAGGCTGCACAATACTTATGCAGATGCCCAAAATTAACTGAGAATCTCTCAGAACTAAATCTCCATTATTGGACAATTAAATGTTCAGGCTGTCAGTTCTTTCATCTGTAATATGTTATATCAGTATCAGAGATAGTTAAAAGATTAAATGAGATAGTGCATATAAAGAAATTAACAGATACCTTATAGTCAACTTTCAACAAATATTAGCTTTGAGGATAGTTACTATGAAGGAAGAGTGATTATTTTAATTCTTATATGAGAATATTTCTATAAATAAGCAGACACCTGCCTGTGTTCTGGCTTTCTTATCACTGTATCTATGTTTTTGTCTATCTGAGATTTAAACATAATAAAAATGGATGGGATAAAAATCATCTGGACAATAGTAAACATAAAGCCATGACTCACTTGAAAATATATTCCACTGATGCCAAAAATCAGAAGAAGACATAGAAGTCAGAATCCTGGATTGAGCTGGCAGTTCTGTGTTTCCCACCTCAGGCTGAGAATTTGCATAGGTATTTTCAAAGTCTGAAGCCAATAAGCTTATTATATTGCAAACACAAAAGACAAAGGTTTTTGCAATAAACACAAATTTAAAAGGAGAGGATTAGAGGAGAAGTAACAAAGAAGAGGGATAATTATTCTGCTGTGGAATAAGGGTGTAAAAGGATTACCACCCAGCAGGCCAGCTCAGAATATATCTGAGTTTTCAGCAACTGCAAACCTAGAAATCCTGTAAACATCCATATAATATTTCTAGAATGAAAAGTTACTCTTTCATCAAGAGAATAAAATATATCATGCCATAGCAGTGTAAAAACAGTTCAACCAACTTTAAGGGAAGCTAGAATCCATACCGAACAGTCCAAGAGAAAAATATTTAATATGGGGAACTAGTTAAAAGCATATTAAACCTAAAAAGTCAACTTGGAAGCGTGGCAGAATGAGGGCTTCTAGCTCTCAATGGACAAAAGAGATGGCAAATACAACCCAGGAAACAGTGTCACTTTGTAGGTGCTGAGCTTATCCAGAGGCTTATGCTACAGAAAGGTACAGAGAAGGATACAGACATCTTGAGTGTTCTCCTTTCTATCTCTTTCCTAATTCCCACCAGGGTTCCCACTGAAAGAACCTACCAGAGAATCTGTTAGAAAGGATCCTGGAGAGTCAATGGATGGCACACAGTGGATCTGAACATGGAGGAGTGAATGTCTGGCCCAACAGGCACACAACAAGGAAAATCACACAGCACAGACAACTACTATTTCTTTCACTTAGAATTAAGGGGAACTCACAATGCAAAAGAGCTAACACCTGCTTAGATTTTATCAGGGCACCATTTGGAAATATCACACAGCTATGCCCCACAAATTAAAAGGTACTATAAAGGTGCCTCCCCAGCATGATCATATTTCCTCCACTGTGTGACACATTTCCACAAAAGAACATATTCTCATATTGAAGGACTATCCCAAATACTGCCCTGTTGTCACTGTTCTTATTTCATTGTGCCATGTGCCAACTTTTCCAGGTGGTGCACAGATTTAGAATAACATTAGATTACCTCACTAGGAAATTCTCAAAGAGCATCTTACTGACTTATAAAACTGAATGAGATCTGGAAAAAACCAGAGGATCCTGGAACAACTAAATTCATATAATTACAGACAATACTAATCTCTGGGTCTCTCTTTCTTAAACTGTAAAGACTAGATAGAACATTTTAGAGTGAAAAGACTTTGCCAGAGTGAGCACAAAAATGTGGGGATTGACTTGCTCAACTCTGTTCCTAGGAAGTCTGAGAAGAGATCTCCTAAGTGCTCATTCATTATCTGCAGTGGACCTTCAAAGTATGGCTAGTAGGCAGGAAGTAAATGGAACCCGGGTATTCAAAGCAAGCTGTCTAGTGATACCATGGTACTTTTAAGCCACTCCCCTCACATATAGCATTCATAAAGCAATACACCTTTCCAAATAGGTCACAACTACAGCATCCAAGCAAAGTCAATGCCAATGGAGGCAGCACCATTATCTCAATGGTTACTTTTAATCAACTGTTCAGCATTAAAAGTAGGCACTGTGATAACAGAATAATTATTTGTTTTCAAATAATTAATAATAAGTTTCTCTTAAATTATTTTATTAAAACACTGGATTTTAGGACTGAAGATTTAACTCAGTTGTTCCAGAACCTGCCTTGCAAGTACAAGGTCTCAAGTTCAGTCCCCAGTAACCACATACAACAAAGCCGAGTATGGTGACTCACACCCACTAGTAATCAGTACCACATGCCACATTGCAGGATGTGATGGCTTGCAACTGTAATCCCAGCAATCAGGAGGTAGAGGCAGGAGGACTGCTGTGGTTTCAAGGCTTTCCTGGGCTACATAGTAAGCTCAGGGCCAGCCTGAACTACAAAGCAAGATCCTGTCTCAAAAAAACAAAAACAAACAAACATTTGGATTGTAATTGAAAAAAAAGGTGTATGCAAATAGTTTTCATATTACGCTGATGTTGGAGTAAGTTAGCACAAATACTATCTTTCAAAGAAAGTCTATACAATGAATGGGGGTGGATTTTATACTATGATTCTCTTACAATAACAGCAGAAGCCAAGATGATAGGAAAGAATCCTGCCTAATAATTCAAAAGACAAACAGGAGTTCATTTCTTCTTACCCTCATAACTGTCAAATTATTTGAATGGCGGTCCTCTTTGGCTTTTAGTCCAAAGTCAGAATTTTTTTTTTTTAATCTTTATTGGTACATTAAATATACACATCATGATTGCACTCCATAATGGGGTAAAGTCAGAATTCTTACCATGTGCCATTTCAAAGAACAGAAGACAAACCATACAGGGCCACAGCACTTTCACAATAAAAACTACTCCCTAACAGGAAAGATCCACCATTGTTTGTGCACAGGTATGTCATGGCATCACTGCTGGCTTAACTTTCCCTACTAAGGTAAACAATGTACAATATTTATTTTTGGAATAGTTATTAATCACCTGAATAAATTAGGACCTTTTCTAAATGTATCAATGTACTAACTTACAGAGACACTCTGTACCGAACATGTGAATGTACATACATGTGACTGTGTACACAATTTCCTGGAGAAAAAGGCACAGAATGGACAACTGTTCATTCAGGAAAGTAAGGCAAACTTCATTTCCAGTAACTGCTAGATTGATTTTATCTATTTGCTTCCCTGAGAAGGGATTTAGGAGCAGAACTTGAGTATTTTCCTAGCTCACAAGCCCTGAACATTTACCCCCTCACAAGCCCTGAATCCATTGAATGCATAACCCATTATCAAGAGGGACTGTGAAGAAAGAGAGAATTGACGAGTGTCCAGCAGCTTCTAGACTTGTCCAGCAAAAAAGTAATTGTCAGTTTAAGCACACTTCAAGGAAAAATGGTAAGTCATGGTTCTCAGAAAGAGCATATTACCTGATGTGGCTGTGAACTGGACCATCTGCTATAGGAAGGAGGGCCTGAAGGCTTGCTGGCTGAGCGTCTCTGAGAAGGTGGGGGCGGGGTTTCACGCTGTCACCTACATAGAATACACTTTAGGTTTCTCTAAATGAATCATTTATTTAGTTTTTACACTCCAAAATATAACACATCTTAGGCTCTGTCCTAACAATCTTTCCCTGTGTGTCTTTTAAAGAATACTGTCCTCAGTAAATGTTCTGATACAGACACTACAGTGACAATTTCTAGATTCAAACCCCAGCCTATACTAGTTACTTGAACACAAGCCCCTTCTGTCTCGGTTCTCCCTTCCATGATGCCAGAAAAATATTTTGTATGTTAGAATTCTTTACAGGATAAATATGACAATAAGTGTGAAACAATTGGAACAGTAAAGTACAATGCATATTTAAGGTATTAATTCAACAAGCTGAACATGAGTCGAATTATTAGAAGTTTCCACTTGAGACCAAACTTATATACACATATTCAAGTTAATAAATGATGTCATTTGAGAGTCAGTTATTTTCATTATAAAGGTCCATTAGATCCTTCACCTTAGGAAAGACCTGATCATATTGCTCCCACCTCCCTGGGCTTACACAAGGCTATGATCTCACTCTAGATAAACTCACCAGAAACCATTTGTATTCCCTTTTTCTTTATCTGCCTTCACCACATAGGCCAGAAAGCTACCTATTTTCTCAGTATTTCTTACCTTCAGGAATGGTCACGAGACATGGTTCTGGCCAATGAGATATTGGTGTAATTCCTCTGAGGGAGAATTCTGAGAAAAGTTTTGTATTCCTTGGTGAGAGAAAAAAAATGAAGGCCTGTTCTTCCCATCATTCTTCTTTTTAAAATGTAGATATGCTACGTGGCACTGGAAGATTAATTCTATGACCATGAGAAAAAGGGCAGAGAAGCAGAGATTCTGCCCTTGATCTTATTGAACAGCTGAAGCAGAACTTGGCTGCTATTTTTGCCTAAATCCTTCTTATGGTAATTGACTATAATCACTTTTTCCTGTTGCTTGCAGAGTATAATGATATATTCTGCTATCTCATTCAAATAAAGAGTCAAATTATAAGAATTTAATTCATCAGAAATGTGTGGGTGCTTCAGGCAGAAAAATGAGAATGACAGAGGCATGAAGATATGAAAGTGATCTGTGTATTTGGAAAATGATCAGTAGACCAATGTAATCCTGCCAACTCCAGCATTCACCAGCAAGCATTCCATCTGCCTTTTAGGATCCATGTGTAATTCTGTGTTGGCCTTTGCTGATTCTGACAGCTTCCCTGAATCTCTGCCACAGATAGGATGGCATACTGGCTAAGTGCTGTTTTCTGCCTGTTCAATTTGATTTCTTCCTAGCATCTGCCCATCTGAAGACAGAGTTCGTTTCAGCTCTCAGGCCTCCCCAGTCCCTCATAGCCTCCTGATGTAAAGGAGATTCGACCCTGTGATAAAGCATTCATGAAACATTTTGGTCTTCAACTTAGATAAGCAAAGAATTAACAAGGCACCCATGTTTATAGCAGCTCAGTTTGTGATTGCTATATCTTGGAAACAACCCAAATGTCCATCAGCTGGAGACTGGATAAAGAAGATGTGGTTCTTTTATAGAATGGAGTATTATTCTGCCATTAAAAATGATAAGATTGAGTCATTCATACTCAAATGGATGTACCTTCAAGACATCCTCATAAGTGAAATAAATAGATTACAGATGTATATATATATTGTATCTTTTCTCTGGTATGAGAAAATGAAGATGTAAATGAGTTCTAGTATATAGAGTTGATGCTGTGAAATTGAAAATATTTAAAAGGAAAGAGGGTGCAGGAGTAAAAATTGAGGTGAAAAAGAATGTGATAGTAATAAAGAAAAAAGGAAACAAAGCTTATGTATATAGGGGGTAGGGGATTACAGGGTGGGAGGGAAGGGGAAAAATGAGAATCAAGTCATGTCATATTCCGGTACAAACTCTCAATGTTGATATGCGATAATGATGTGTACTCATAAAGATTTGAATTAAAAAAAAAAAAGGAATTAGTGGGTAGTTAGAAGTTAAACCAAAGTTTAACCATATTTTCTCAGGAATTAACTTCAAATGTCTTAAACTCTACCATTGGATAATCATAACCTCTGATATTTGTTTTCCTAATCAAAAATAAAGTTAAATTAGATGATTCAATGCTAATTAATCCAGCTCCTATTCTATATAATTCAATGATTTTATTATTCCAAGATATATAAGACATTACTGGCTACAGTGACAGCATTTAATTTCTATGGGAAGATTAGATTCCTCTCAATACCATATTTCAAAAGTATCAAAATTCTTAAATCTCAATTAAGTAAAAAATATTAATAACTCCTCAACATAGTTCTGAAAACATTAGCCACAGCAATTAGACAAGAGAAAGAAATAAAAAGAATACAGATGGGAAAGGAAGAAGTTAGTGTCATTATTTGCTGATGACAAGATGCTCTATATAAAATACCCTAAAAACTCAAACAATGAACTTCTAGACATAATGACCAAAGTTAGTAGCACAGCTGCAAAGTCAACACTCAAAAATCAATAGCCTTTGTATACATGAACAACAAACTCATTGAGAGAGAAATTGAGGAATCAATTCCTTTCACAATATCATCCAAAAAATGAAATATTTAGGAGTCAGTCTCACAAATGAGGTGAAAGGCCTCTACTCTGAAAACTGCAGCACTCTGAACAGGATATCACAAAATGAAAAAACATCCATTGTTCCTGGGTAGGAACAACCAATATCATCAAAATGGCTATACTCTCACAACAAATATACAGATTCAATGCAATCCTGATTGAAATTCCAACAGCACATTTCACAGAGCTAGATAAAATAGTCCAAAAATTCATCTGGAAGTACATGAGACCTAGAATAGCAAAAGCAATTGTAGGCAATGAGGATATGGCAGGGGGTATCATGACTCCCCCCGCCCCCAACTTGAAAGTATACTACAAAGTCACAGTAATTAAAAGAACATGGTACTGGTAAAGCAACATATTCAAAGATCAGTGGAACAGACTAGAAGATCCAGAAACAACCTCAAATGTACTAACCACCTCATCTACAACAAAGGAAACAGATACCCTCAGTGGAAAAATAGCCTCTTTAATAAATGGTGCTGGAAAAATTTGGTTTCAACTTGCCAAAGACTAAAGCTAGATCTATCTTTCACTATGTACTAAACTAAAATCAAAGTGGAATAGATACCTAAATATTAAAAAAAGAAATACTAAAGTTGCAGGAAAACAGGTTAGTTAGAACTCTTGGAGACACTGGCATAGTGAAAGACTTTAATGAACAAAACCTTAGCCTCATAGGAACAAGCAGAAGGACTCAACAACTGGGATCTCATCTTATTAAAAGGCTCCTGCACAGAAAGAGAAACCACTAGCAGAGTGAAAAGGCAACCTACAGTATGGGAAAAAAATTTATCAACTGTTTCTCAGACAAAGGACTAATATTTAGAATGGAAAAAGGAACTTTAAAAAATCAGATGCCCCAAATTTAAAGACCCAATTCAAAAATGGGCATCTAAAATGAACACACTCATTTCAGATGAAGAAGTAAAGGTAGGTATAAAAATGAAATGTTCGACACCACTAGTCATTCAAGAGAGGCAGAAGAAAACAAATTGAGATTTCAATTCACTCCAGAAATAATGGTGGCTAGCATGAAATCAACCAACAACAAATGCTGGTGGGGCTGCAGGGAGAAAGGAACCCTTCTCTGTTGTTGGTGGGAATGTAGACTGTGCAACCACTGTGATGATTCCTTTAAAAACTAGGATTCAAGGTTCTATTTGATTCTGTTATTCCCCCGCTGGGTATATACACACAAGAATTAGAAGAATCCTACCACAGTGATATATGTACACTGATGTTTACTGTAGCTCAGTATATGCTAGCTAAATCTTAAAAACAGCCCAAATGCCAATCAACTGGAGACTGGATAAAGAAGATGTGGGATTTTTAGTAAAATGGAATATTAGCCATAAAGGATGATAAATTTGAGTCATTTATATCCAAGTGAATATACCTTGAGGACAAACTCTTAAGTGAAATAAGTAGGAAGTAGATTTGAAAATACTGTTATCATTTTGCTGGTATGAAAAAGTGAATGTGTAAATTAGTTCCAAAATGTATGGCCAGTATTGTGAAATAGGAAGAAAATGTTCAAAGGGAAAGGGGAAAGGTAGTTCAGGGGAAAGCAAAAAAGGAAAAAAAAAATTGATGGTATTGAAAAAGAAACAAAGTTCATGTATACAAGGGCTTGGAAGTTGTAGGGAGGGCAGAGGAATGGGAAAAATGAGAATCAAGATGTGTCATCTACCGGTAATTCTCAATGTTGAAGGTGATCATAATGTATATATAAAATGTACCAATAAAATCAATTTTAAAAAAATATTAATAACTTAAAGTAGCAATTTGCCTAACATTTTGTCAAATTATAGCTTTTGTGAAATTCAGTAGAGACCTAACAGCTAAGTGATGGGTGGGCTTCAGCAAAGACTTCTTCAGTCTATAATGCAAAATTCTGGAACTTATCATCAGATTAATATTTGAGGGATCCTATTTTAAGGACATGATCAACGTGAGTTTCTGAAATTATAGCAATTTCATCATTATTATAAAAAACAAAGGTGCTATTTTGCTCAAAATAAAGATAAATTTTGTGACAGAAGCACTGACTTTCAAAACACATTTCACAAAGAAGCAGGAGGTGTGACCTGCAACATCTAACCCAAATTATTAAAGAACTTTGATGCTGGAAGGGCAGTTTTGGACTTAATGCAACAAAAATTCAGTATAAAATGCACACATATGTATCCCCTCTTGAGAAGTGTTATAGTTCTTTCATGACCATGATTAACTTTTTATGAAAGGTCACACTGTATTTCAGCATTGACACAAGTAGAGTTAACTTTTATAATGGTAACTATACTCTACTGTGCTTCATGCATTCATTTCCTAAGAATAAACCTAAGAATATATCTATGTGCTAAGAATAAATCTAAAAGGTAATAATTAAACAACTGATCAGCATTATTTACAAATGTAAAGATCTGGCAATATTCTGAATTATGTAGGGTAACATGATGAATGTGGCTACATTTTAAAATCAATCTCATATCAAAAATCATGAAATCTGGTTGGTTTATTTGATATGTATTTGAAAATTCTAGCAGTAATGTGGGACACAGATTTCTTTGTGGAAAAAAATAAGCTTACCTGATAAAACAGGTAAGTAATATGTTCATTTTTCTCCTAAAGTGCTCTTCCCTACTAACAATTAATCAAAGGGTATGTATCCATATCAGAATAACTAGGCATGCTGAATTAAAATTTTCTGATATCAGGAAATTATCAATTTCTGTGAGTGGGCTCCTGAAATGTGTACGTTAAGAGTGTCATTTACTTATACTTAATTTTAGAAGCAAAGAATAAGTCCAGAAAAATCCCAACACAATCTTCCACTGCCATGCATTGTCACTGAAGGACAAAGACCCAAAGGTATTTTTGATAACAGTTTTTCTAAGTAGACAAAATGAACCCTCAAACTGCCCCAAAATGTCCAGAGATTAGAAAGCCATGTCTATGAAAAAGAAACTAGTTTTTAATCTATTAATATAAACTGAACTTTGAACCAAATAAATGAGAAAATAAGGCCTTTAGTTTAGATACTCCTTTTCTCTTTGAAAAACTACAAATACTAATAATAGTGACACCCTTCTGATCTGTTTCCAACATATCTGTGCTTACACTTTACTAGGGCTCTTACCACAGTGCCTTTTTACTATCTTCTCTTCTTTACTACCTTCTTAAACAGCTCACTTTCACAGACTGTACATTTATGAAGTTCTTGGTGAGAGAGGGGGAGAGTGGGGAGGGGGCTTATTTATGAACATAATCAGGCATGCCATACCTGGAACTCAGTCATTCTTATAAATATGAAGTAATTAATAGCTATAGTAAAGGTAATAATATTTACTTTTGGCAAATATAAATATGAGACCATTAGTAGGGGAAAGTGGTGGTAGAAATGGTCTTTTTGAGGTCAAGTTCGTGGAAGAGACACACTTGAGATGCAAAAGCCCCAGTAGCTTCTGTAATTCCTGACAGGGTATTGTGCCAGTGGCCTACATGTTGAAAACTTAGCCTAGGTAAGTTCTTTAACATGACTTCATAGACAATAAGAAATCATTAAAATAGTGAGATTAGCAATCTTTAAAGAGATGCACCCCTTTAAAGTTGATAGTATTGGTTAGCAGGCCAGTGTATCATGGGAACCATCACAGGAATACTATCAGTGACTTTGAAATAACCAGATGATCTTTCAAAGGAGACAGAAGCCAAAAGTCCAAGAAATGTTACAGCTAAAGTATTTATTTTGTACTTTCTTTCTTTCCCACCAGGGACTTATGGAAATCCACGTCATATATATTGCAGAGAGGGGAATAGAGGAGGAAGAGGGTGTAGAACATATTGGTGACAAAAGCGTGCAGAGAGTCCCATTAAGAGGATTCTCTTTAATGGACTGTCCTGTTAAACAAAGGGAAAAGAAGCGCTGGACAGAAACCTGGGAAACAGACCAAATTCAATAGCAGTTTCGGGTTGGAGAATGATGCCAGCTGCTGCAGCAAGACTGCCAGCCAAGCAGGCAGCCACTCTCCTCCATCCCACAACTGCCCTTCACTTGGCCAGCTTCCTTCATGTCTAATTGCCCATCACCACAAGATAAGGAATTTGAGGAACATGCCCAATTTTCAGGAACTGGAATTTTTCCTAGTATTACTACATTAAGCTTTCAGCTTATCTGAAAAAAAAAATAAACATGAAAAACCAATAACTAGTGTTAAAATTGCACAACTGGCCATCTGCATTTAACACCTTTACACAAAAAGCCACTGACATATTTAATCTGGAAACCATCACAGATTGTTTAGACATTTACCATTGATTTCTCAATGGTAAATATGTTTGGGAATTTTATTTTTATTTTTTAATACATGAGTTATTGGTTCATTTTAGGAATATAATACGATCACATTTCTCATTGAAAATTTGAACCTGTACATAATATATCTTGATTCTTATTTTTCCCATTCCCCTGACCTCTCCTTCATGGCAGGGGAATGGGAAAAATAAGTTTGGGAATTTTAATTTCAGTCAGAAAAACATGTTTCCAACCTCAAAGAAGTGAATCATGCAAGAAACAAGACCAAAAAAACAAATGACCTAGACAGCAGTGGCATTTTCAATACACAAGGTCCGGAGAGTTGAGAGCTGGCTAAAAACCTTTCTTCCAGAGCAGCAGACTGTAAAGTGTAACTGGCAAAGGTTCTATCCACACAGACCTAAAGAAGAAACAGCAAAATAATCACAAATAAATATTCATGCTATGCAAACAAAGAGTACTGACAAATAGTGTGGTAAAGTTCTAGAGTCATTTTTTTTTCAATTTTGCTACGGAAAAGCACTGCAATTTCTTCACTACAGCTGTGATATACTGGGACAGAAATTCTAATACATATTTCTACATCAACTCAGCATTTATTGATGGTCTACACTACCACTGTCCATGAGATACATAGGAAATAGCTTCTTCTTTGCTCATCCTTTAAAAACAAAACAATCATGGAATAATTACTCATTTTAGTAAGAAACCATTGTGCTCAATTATGGAAATCTGGAACCAACTCACTAAGTAAAGGAATTTTAACAAATTCCTAATGCTACAGAGATTCCTGACCATTGGGAAAGGAGTCCTAAGAAAAAGCTGTTCTAAATCTTTGCAGTTTTAATGAAACCCCAAATTATTAAAATATATGACAAGCAGCTCACATATTCTTGGAGACTTTTAATATTGAACATTTTTCTTGGTAAAATGAACTCATTTCATTTAATTTTTCTTGTGGGGCTCCAAGCTTTCAGTCGTGTCTCTGCCCTCTTCTGGTCTATTTCCAAAATCTCCACCCTCCTCCCTGTGAGGTTGTGCAATCTGAAATCAAACAAGTTACTCATTGTGTCCTCATTCCATTACAAAAGGCAGAATGAAATAAAATCAAGCTAGACTCAGTGCAAAAATAAGATGAAAATCTAAATACTGTTAAGCACTAAAGATTGATTTAGTAACTATATTCAATAGGCTTTGCTTTCTGGTTTTATTTATTTTCCTGTAGGGGAGGAGAAATAAATGAGTCTAGTTTAGGGAGACCTAACCAAGCATTTATGCTTTGTTTATAAGAAGCAGATGTGGGATAATGCAGACTTCATTTTCCTACAGGGGTTAAAATATGGTACAATTACTAAAATCCAAAGGATACTCCCAGAGATTTTATTTGCTAGTTCTTTCGCCCCTTGTTAGGTTTGTTTTTTTGTTGTTGTTTTTTTGTTTTGTTTTGTTTGTTTTTTCTGAGACAGGGTCTCGCTTTGTGGTTCAGGCTGGCCCTGAGCTCAGCCTCAAACTCACATCACAGCAATCCCCCTGCCTCTGCCTCCCGAGTGCTGGGATTACAGGCGTGAGCCAACACGCCCAGCACTGTGATATGTGGTACTGGTTGCTGCTGGGGTGAGTCTCCACGCCCAGTATGATACGTGGTTACCAGGGAATCGAACCCGGGCCCTTCCACTTGCAAGACAGGCGCTGGAACCACTGAGCTAACTCCCTGGCCCCTGTTTCATTTTATTTTTATTTTTAATTTTGTTGTTGCTGTTTTTGTAGACAGAGTCTCGCTATATAGCTCAGGCTGCCCTAGAACTCACTATGTAGCCCAGGCCAGCCTTGACTTGACAGCAATCCTCCTGGCTCTGCCTCCTGAGTGCTGGGATTACAGGCACGAGTCACCATGTCCAGCATTGTGGCATGTGGTTATTAGGAATTGAACTCAGGATCTTGCTCTCATCAGACAGACACTGGAACCAGAGCTAAATCCCAGCCCCCCTGCTTCATTTTAACTTTCGATGTACTTTGTTTCATATCTAGTATGTGCAAGACACTCTGTAATAGAGATGTTATAAAACATAAAGGAGATTCTCCAAGAAACTTTAACTCCTCTTCTCCCTCCCACACTGCTCCCCAAAACCAAAGTAAACTCATTCTGTCACTCTTTATACCCACTATCATCCTGCTATAATTTTTGAGAATATCTATACCAAACTGAAACAATCTTTTCCTGTATTCATTTTACATGCTCATTTACATGCTCAAGGCTAAGATATGAATATTAGAAGACTACAGTTTTTGTTGTTCTTGCCACTTTTCTTTACTAAGCATTACTCCATTTTCATTAAGTTTATTGGTACATTTTAAATATGCAATACAATTGCATTCATCAGTGGGAATTGCACCTGTACGTGATTGATTTTGGTTCTTGTTTGTTCTCATTCCTCTCCTCTTTTCCACACTTCCACCTTTCCCTATTTACAGAAGTTTTCTCTTTTTTCCTCTTTTTTTCATTTTATGTTTCTCTTCTTTCCTTCTCCCTTCCCCCATACACATAGAAATGTCTCAGTGCATTTGTGATGAATGAACTCAGTTCTTCACTGAGTTTACAGTCTACCAAAAAAAAAGTCTATTATATAATAAAGTCTATTTTAAGGAAGAATGTATGATAGCTATATGAGAATTGTTGGTGTTAGGAAAGCACTGAAACAGGTCAGGTTAAACCCATTTGGGATGCTCTATAATGTGACAGTCATTGTGCTCAGAAATTTTCAAGGTACAGTTAACTAACTAGACTAATGATGCCAAGCCAATAGGATAGGTACCTTGGGTAGACTGTGTACTGCACAAAGAAGCCATTCACAAAATTTTAAAAATATATAATTGGTAGGTATAAACTTTCTTAGGGAGGGTACAATTTTCTCATTTGCAGAAAGAGATCTTGTAAGATAGCAATATCCTTACTTATCCAGTTGACCTTCAAGGTGATTCCTTGACCTTGGGCTGAGAGGAGAGGATATAAGAGATTCTTCTCTTATAGTCTCATTTCAGAACCTAGAATGTGGATGCCCAGCTCTACAATGCACTCTCACAATCCCTGCTTTCTGATAATCACATCACCATCATCATCATCATCATCATCATCATCATCCTCATCCTCATACAACTGCCTCCCATATTTTACCAGTATAGTCTGCTTGACCTGAGTGGAACAGAAATGTTAGCATTTCACTTCCTAAACTAGATTACAAAAGACAGATTTCTACAGTGGGTGTGCTCTCTCTCTTGAGTCATATACTCTGGTAAAAGCCACATTTTAAACCATCCCAGGGAAAGCTCTTCTTCATGAGAAACTGAAGCCTTGATGGCATTCATTTGAGGAAACTTGAAAGTTAGTTATTCAACCACATTCTACTCCTCAAAGACTATAGCCCTGACTTTATTTCAATTTTAACCTTGAACCAGAACCACCCAGGCCATTTATATGCATACGCCCTCGCCTCAGGATCTGTGTAATATACTAAGTGCTATAATGGGTTGCTGAGTATGGGGTGATTTGTTACGTACAGCAAAAGATAAGTAATATAGCTTATTAGCAGAAATGTTATTCACTTCTTACCAAAGCACAAATAAAATTCGTGCAGTGACAAAAATATTCTGTGAATTATACCTAGGGAAAAAAACATTATTCTTCTCCATTGTGCAGAGTAAGAATTTTAGGACTTTCCCCCCTTTAGTTCCTTTTTAAAAAATAAGTACCTGAATTTTCACATCATTATTTACCACTTTCTTCAAGGAAACAGAGAACTGTAAGTCCCAGAAGAAATGAGCACAAGGTAACCTGCAGCTCCTCCCCTCCTGCAAGAGACTGAAAACAGCAAACAGGATGCTCAGTAAATAAATGATAAGCTTCCTCTTATCATGCAGCTTCTCTGTAACTCAACTTGATCTTGCTGTATCTTACAGAAATGAACTGATTCCCTTTGGCTGCTGTTGCTCCAAGGCTCACAGAAACGGAAATCTTCCTCAACCAGCTACGCAACCAGACTATGAAGAGTCTTCTACTCTTAAGGGAATAGGGGGAGGTAAGATGTAAGCAGATCTGTAAGGAAAGCTTGAGCCCAACTCTGCCACAAAGAAATTGGGTTCAGAGATGGAGCTGCTGAGAAATGGCTCGCCAATCAACTTAGGGCAACACTACATTTTCCCAAAGCTCCAATCGAGAGCTCAGCAAAAATTTTTCAGTCAGAAACACAAACTAGATATTTTAGGCTGTATGAACCATGCAGTCTCTTTTACAACTACTCCGACATTCCATAGTAAAGTGAAAATAGTCACAGACAAACAAAGGGGTGTGGCTATATTCTATTCAAACTTATGTGTAAAATAAATCTTGGGCCAGATTTAGTCAATAGTCTGTGGTTTGTACATTCTCCTTTCCCTCATTGAAATACTGAAGTACTAAGAAAGCACAAAGGTGAACACAAAAGACACTGATCTAATCTTTTTTTGTAAAAGAATCACTGGATATTTTAGTAAATAAAAGAAACTGAGAATTTCTGATCCAAAGCCCCATTCACAGATCAATTTGTTCAAGCCAGTTTCCTAACATTATTTGTCCAAAGAACCTATTTACTTACTTAGCTATTTCTCTCCTTGTGTCTCTCAACTAATTTACGCATTGAATATCTATTAACATCTTAGTGATCTAGTCTCCCTTTGAACATACCTGAGGAAATAATGAGTCACTAATTTGCAGTGCATATCAGCCTGACTAAACCATTTGATCTTAACTCCTCAGGGAACTGGCTTGCAATTTACGGATTCAATGAATACTTTTAGCCACACCTCACCTGATATATAGGTTAGCTCTAAAGGTCAAAAGGGCTCAGTTTGGGGGTGGGGGGTTGTGTTGTTTATAGCTGCTTGCTACATTTTCCCAAATCTTATGGTTTGTGTTTTAATGTCCCCCCAAAACCTCATGCTGTCTTAGGTGGGGCTTTTTCAAAACTGGCTGGATCTAGAGTGTGTGACACTGGAACAGTTTCATGATGCAAAGTTAGGATCAAGGGCACTAGAATTAAGTGTGTGAGTGCTACCCTCCTTAAGGCTTCTCTATAACACAAAATGGGGCAGAAAAGCCCTGCTAACATCCCTTGGTCCTTTTGCTGTCTTGGCCTGCCATGAATTACTCCCCTGTGTGATATTCCTCTGCCATGCCACTGTCCCGACTGTGGACTGAATCTTATATCATCTGTGAGCTAAATAAACCCTTTCTCCTTTAACTTTGGGTGTCAGGATTTCTGACTCAGAAATGAGAAAAGTAACTAAGATACTTCCTTTACCTCATACTCTCACCGAGAAGTGACTGCAAGTTTTGGAAACTCTAATATGAAAACTATCATATTAGTAAGTTAAAGCTAGAGTCATTTCTTGTAGAAAATGTAAAGGCACCATCATATCTACAATATAAAAGTTAAAATTTGTTTAATTGGTCAGAGTAGATTGGAAAATTAAAATTGAAATTTTGAGAGCAGCCTGAGCAACTTAGTGACTTAGCAAGATTTTTTTTTCATAATAATAAATAAGAAAATAAAAAAAGAAAGGCTGAGGATGTAATTCAATGTGAAACTTCTGGTTTGAATCCATAGTGTCAAAAAAATAGACTGACGATTTCCTAAGCAATGTGTTCTAAAAACTTGTAAAACTCACAAGGTGGCATCAAGCAATGTCAGAGGTCTTTTAAACAAAAAGTCTTTAACTTCATCATTGGTGATCTACAGTGACTGGTGATCATTGGGACAGCAGATCAATCTTTGATCTGCAGTGTAGAAGAAGCCTACAATAGCATGTGAATACCAAGAGACAGGAATACCAAGAGTTGGATATTAGAGGCCTTCTTGGGGGCTTCTTTCCTCCATCAGGTATATGGAAATAGATCTGACAAGCCGAGACTTTTCTCTTCCAGATGTGAGACTAATGGCATGCCACTAATAAAGTCATCTCTGATGATCTATAAATTGGGAAGGTTTAACTAATGCCAAAACTTGCATGAAAATATGAACCTTTCAATATTCTTATGTTATATAGCATCACAACATTTTCTTATTAATTATGCCACAGAGAAGATACCAGGGAAGATCTCCTGCAGGCTTGTTAGAATTCAGCTTTCCAAAATGGTCAGCTTTTAATCCAAGACTGCAATTCAATTACTTTTTTCTCAAAACCAGAAGAATCCTCAAAATAGCCAAAGCTGCCGGGCTTAGGTACCATCAGTGCACTAGAATTCAGAAGGTTTTTAAAAGCTTGAACTTGTTAAAGCTTGAGGAATTTGTTGGAGGCATTTGTTCAGTTTTAACAGTGATTTCATCAGCCTCCCACTGAATCAGAGTCCTTTTTCTGTCCTACAGAGTTGGCCTCATCAAACAAAGATATAAATCTTTCAAGAAAATTTCCACTATAAGACCATGTCCAATGACATTGCTGGATGGTAACACAGCCCACTCATTTTAATCCAAGGAGTCCCTCCCACTGATTCATCCACATCATGAAAGGGAAGAGAAAGACCAACTTTTCTGCTGCAAAAGCAGCCCAGACTCTACTCCAGCTGACTTACCACCCAGATGTGGGTAGCTAGGGCAGTGTGGCCTCCACTTTCACAACAGGCAAGGATGAATCACCCTCTCTGCTAACTTCAGGTACAAAATGCCCCTGGCATACATGTGCATAGAAATAGAAAAGTTTTGAAGTTTGTACCCTATGACTGAATGGAATGTCAGACAAAGTATTTCCATGAAATTTCTTTTAAAATGTTCATGTAGCTGATCCTTGTTCTGTGGCCCATAAAAAGACATTAAAAAGTTTAAAAATAAATACTTCATTTTTCCTTCCTTCAAGAAACTAAATATCTTTATAGTCCTTAAACTATGGAAAACAACACTACAAAGTTTAAAACTTTACATAGAAACATACACACTACATTTTTAAAATATGCATAAGGAAACTAGGGATGAATTTATTTCTTCCAAACACAGATTTTCTATTTAGAATAGCTTTGGGGCCATCTACCTTTGAAAAACTATGGAGGAGGGAAGTCAGGTGGAGAATTCAGGCTAATATTTCAAAACAGGATTCAGGACCAGCACATGGAAATGCATTCAAAAGCACGGAATCACACAAAAAATTAACTGACCACTGCAATCTGTGTTTAAGTGGAGCAAATTCCAAGAAATTGTGGAAAGGCTGCCCTCTTCAGACACACTATTTTTTTCTTTGTAAGTTGCTATACATTTTTCTATATGTTTTGTGAAAGGAGAGAAGACAGGGTGAGGGTTAAAATATTTTTTAAAGCAGAGTTCTGCTCTAATAAATAAATGCCAAACAAGTACATGAAGAACATATTATTAAGTACCTGGTTTGCTTATCTGAACTTGCCTGGAGAGAGTGCTTCTGAGGATTTTGTATTTTGCTCCTGTAGCATCTAGGCAAGCTTTAGAATCTTGAGTGGTAATTAATTAATGGAGCTGTCTGAGGCTGAAATGTTTTCCTCAGCTATCACATACCTAATACATTCAGAATAACCACCTGAATTCAAAATAATTGGCTTTCATGTCATTAGAATTTTTAATAGTTGCGATAAACCCTACTCTTATTCCGCACAAAACTTCTGCTTTGTTTTATCCCTGTCATCCCAAACAACCTGAAATGACAAGAGAAACTTGTCACAATGGAAGGCATTGTGCATACCTACGACCTTGGGAAACCACTAATTCTGTTGTCAACAGTTCCCTTAAATTTATTCACAGATAGGTTGTAGGAAAAGCCAAGTGAAAATCTTCATTCGAAACACAATTGGGTTTTTTTTAATGCCTTTCATGATTTAGACTTTTCCACCAACACTAATATTTTCAGTGACCAAAAATCATGAACTGGAGTCCAAGAACCACATTCTGAATTCAATTTCAACTTTTTATAATAAGTCCAGAACAAAACACAGTAAAACAAAATGAAACACAACAAATTGGAAAATACCCCCCAATGTATCATCTGCAGGAGAGGCAAGAAGAAAAGCGGCCTTTTTTGCTTTGTACCAACCACACGGAGAAGGAAGGTAATATACTGAGTTAAACATGGGTCACTGCTGAGGTAAATGCTAAACATCATTTTTAAGAAACAGTTATTTATGAAAATCAAATTGGAGTGTGTTGAAAAATGGTGTGTGCAGCAGTGATAACTGTTAATTTACATAATATTTTACATA
>PVIR01011710.1:0-38875 GCA_004026965.1 Petromus typicus
GAGTTGGAGGCTGAGCTCAGGGCCAGCCTGAACCACAAAGTGAGCCCTGTCTCAAAAAACCTAAAAAAAAAAAAAAAAAAAAAAAAAAAAAAAAAAAAAAAAAAAAAAAAAAAAAAAAAAAAAAAAAAAATTGTATGCTCACTCTTTATAAAGCTCCAAAGAAATTTCAGATATATTCTAATTGTTTTAATAGAGCACATTGGACCAAAATAATACTCCAAATCTGGCTGTGGGTAGCTCTAAAACACGTAGTGGCCCCACTTAGGTTCATGTTATAAATTGTGTAAAATAAAATATATAGAAATGATAATTTATTATTTAAATAAGAGTTCTACTGTGTTTTCCAAACTAGAACATTTTTGAGAATGAAAGCTAAAATAAATAGCAAACATTAATTGATCTATAACAGATATAAACAAAGATAATCCTGAAAAAGTAAGATATCTTTTCACCATAGTCATAGTATCTTTAATAATGCTAGATCATATGACCTGAATCCTGTAACAATTCAACACATTCCCAACTAATTTCCTTTAAATATTCTCTTTATATTTATATAAAGATGAATATTTTCAAACATGGTACAAAATAATTATGCCTCAGTTATTTAAAATCCTTCCTAGGTACTCATAGAATCCTGAGTATTTTCAAGTTATAGAATGAGGCATTATTTATCAGAAGTTCAGTAGATATCCTATGCAAACTTATATAGTTGAAACCATCTCACTGGCCTATTATATCATGAGAACTGGGCCTGTCCTCAAGGTATCTATGCTCTTCTTCGTAGATCTTTTCATCCTCCAGTAAGTTTTTACATTTATAAAGGCTTTAACTGGAACCTTTTTATGTACCTCTTCTTTTACTGCTTATTATGTTGTGCCTAAATAAAGTAACTACAAGTGTGCATTTGTGTTCACATCATTAATTTTATCATAATCATTCTCTAGTACAGGTCACTACCATGATAAATTATTTTTGGAGGATGGTCATTTTCAAATGCCTTATGAAAACATTTGATATTAGTCTCGCAAAAATTTCTTCATCTCTGTGTGTGCGCTCTCCCTTGCACAGCTGAGTACTTGCTTTTTCATACTAATTCATTCTCTTTGTTTCTCTCAGCAGCACCACTCCAGCAACCCAGATACTCCTTGAAAATAATGAATGGTTCTTTTTTGAAAAGTGAGTAAGTTATTTATTTTTATACTTACTTATAGTATGTTTAACGTGCGCAACTTATTTATTTTGAGAAGCATGAGTTTTGAGGTCACTGGTTTACAACATTAGTGTGGGAACATAACAAACGGAAGTGGTTATTCCTGTGTCTGAAGTTAACATGCTAGCATGCTTGAGGGATCTATGTCTTTATAACCTAGTACAAATTTATTTAGGTTTGAATGAAAGAGCTAAAAATTTTCATACCTCTTGTAATAAGCAGTCTTATAGTTTGACTTCCGTGTGAAAGTCCTGTGTACCTCCCTATCCCCAAACCAAGTCTTTGGAGGCTTATTCCAGTAATACAATATCAATACATCCTAACGATGGCACCTTTATCCACCACTTGTCATCAGTGAGTGAATGCCTCAGTCTCCTCTCTTCTAAATATTCCTATTAGCTCCTTTGTAATCATTCTCTAATATGTCCTATAATATGTATGCGAAGAGCTTGCACAGTATGCAGTGTAACCAGGAGAAAGAGTAAGAGTTTATAAAATACATACAGAATTTAGTCACTGCTTTCTAAAAGTTTCATATAATTTATAATAAGATTCTGAGTAGTTCTATTTTAGTTTGAAATCATCATATCTCCTGATCCCTCCTAAAGTTCCCTCTTCTCTAGCAGATATGACTTTAAGCTGATATAATTCAAAGTTTATGTTTTTCTCCTGTTTTGCCTTCTACTTCCTTAGAAGTTGTTATTACCTTTTTATAATTTTGTCATCCCATGTTGTGGTCTACCATAGTTCTTATTCCAAAACATACATATATGTAGCAAGTTTATTTTGATAATTCCTCAGGAAGTTATGGGTGAGCCTTTAGTATAAATGTATATATGTGTGCATTTTATTTATTCATCTGTTTGGTGGTGGAGGTTAAACTCAGGGCCTTTCAAAGACTAAGTGTGTGTTCTCTCACTGAGCTACATCTTTAGCCTGTTTTATTTTGCTTTAATGAGCACAGAAGTTTTGTTTTCTGATTCCAATTTTATCGTCATCATGCATGCATTTATTATTTTATTTATTCCTTCAGTAAATATTTATTAAATTTTAGCATCAAACTTTTTTCATGTATAGCAAAACAAAAACAAAAACAAAAACAAACAAACAAAAAAAACCCCACGAGCCTAAAGTAAATTTAACTTTAGTCTACCTGAGTACTTACATGCCCTTTTTTCTCAGTGTTCAAATTTTTGTCAGTAGGTTTCCAAAATTGTAATTTCTTCATAAATTTTAAATGGGGTATAGTAAGTTCTTTAAATGACATCCACTTTTTCTCTTTATATTTTTATTAGTACTTTGATCATTGCTTCTATTCTAATTTCCTCTTCTCCTAAAAACAACTTTAATTCTTAAAATTGGCTTTTCCTTTCCTAGTCTTTATGTGTCAGGTAGTTTAAACTTTTTTTTTTTTTTGCTGCTCCCTCTGAGAAGTTCTGAAATGTGACTTCTACTCTAATAATTTGATATTCTTCTGAGTAAATTATGCCTCAAATGAGATTTAATTTGGTATTATTTTTAATGTCATTATAATTCTTCTTATCCCATTAGAATATATATAGCTGACTCTCTTTTCTTCTATACCTGTACTCTCATTTCTTTGACAGGATGTCTTCTTCTGATCTTTTAAAAATTTGAACTTTAGCCTCCCTAAATTTTATAGGTGATATGCCTTTCCCTGTGGAATTAAGTATGGTGCAGACAGCTTCCTATCCATCTTTGGTCCTTGTAACGTTTTCTGATACAAACTCACTGGTGAGAAGGATGGGTGCAGTGTTTGTTCATCCAATGCACAGATGCTTCTCATTTCATAATAAAGAATTTAGAGGAAACGGTTCTTCCAAATGACTTTTAGGGAACTTAGCATCATGAACTATCAACAGTGTTTTCAATCTCTTTCCATTAGCTTTGTTTTTGTTAACATTTCTTTCAGATTATAAAAATAAATTAAATGCAAGGGTAGATTTTACTGATTTGAATCATCTTTTTTCACATCATAGAAGTTATTGTTGTTGTTAGTTAAGAGAAGTTTCAATGGAGCCTGGTAGCCAGACTCTATTTTAACCTAGACGACCTACCATGTTGGTAGTAGGGAATAAGATAAAGGAATACAGGCAGAAACTAAACATGCTAGACCATTTCTTATTTACAGATGTGACTTGGAAACTATAGAAGTGTTTTGTACAATTTTAACACAGACTGAATTTTAACAACCTTTCCCTTTTTTGCCAATATGATTCATCTATCGCCCTGTCCACACTTTTGCATTCTTCACTTTTACCTTGGTATGCCCACTTCCAAAATGTGATGTCATTTCTTATAACGAGGTCCATTGTCACACAATATGTGATTTCACTCTTTTCCTTGTTATATCAGAAGCTGCAACACTTTATACCTTCTCTTCTGCTTACCCCATTATCTTCGGATGCAGCACAAGAGAGATGACCAAGCAGAGGAGACAAAGAAGAGCTGTCTGAGCATTGATTTTGTTTGTTGTGTTACGATGAGATCCATGGCTTCAACTTGACATGAAATAAGCTTCTGGGGTTTTTACAACTTTGGAAAATTATGAAACATTAAGTTACTATGTTTTTATGGACATTTATGTAAAAAGACATTTTTAACTCCAGTGCCCTAAATTTCAAATCAATAGTAAATTCATGCTATTCAGGTATTCTTAAGCTACAGTACATTTGTTCTAAGTACAGAAAGGAAGTGGTCTATTTTAACCTACTTTGTATTCTGCATGATGCTGAAGTCTGTGAGCAACACTGAACAAGGGTTCCTATTTTATGCCTTCAGGATCAGAAGCACTAGTTGAAAAGCTAATGTTGCACATCAAGCAACAAAACAAGATGATTAAGGTGTAAAATACAAGGCACAGACTAAACATATTAGAATATATACAGAAGAATAAATGATAAGGTCCATGAAGATATTAAAACACGGGACTGGTCAGGTCTCAATCACTTATTATTTTTCAGTATAGCAGAGTGAATGATTGACTATAGCAGAATGATCTGGAAAGTTAATAGGAATTTGTACCTTTTTGATTATTTTGACCACCTCTCCAGTTTAATTTCTTAAAAACTAACACTTTTAAACAAGGAATCTCATTCCTGAAACTTTCCAATATTTACCTAATGGCTTAAATTGTAGAATTTACCACTGAAGTCCTCTAATCCTGAGATTTTGTGGAAATTTTTAAAATTATAATTTGAATTTTCAGTATGCTATATATTTAGCAGATAGTGAAAATTTTAAATTGTAATTCACAGTTTTTAGCTTTTCAGGTTAATTGTTTCTTCTGCAATAAGCTCTGGTAGTTTGGGGAAGTCTGCCTTTTTTTCAGTTGTAACTTATTGGCATAAATTGCACATAAGAGTCCATTATCTTTGTCAATTTTCTAATATCTGTACTAATGCATTCTTTTCAGTCCCAATTTTCATTATTTTTATAGTCTTTTTTGCTATGCTAGATAAGAGTTTTATCAATTTTATAGATTTCTCAAAGAACTACTTTTTAGTTTCACTTGTTGTTTTCAATTGTTTTGATTTTACTGCTTTCTACTCTGATCTTTATTATTTGCTTTATGTCTGCTGTTGGTTTGATGTCTTCTAGTTTCTTAAGATGGAAGTTCAAGTCATTGATGAGAACTTTTCTCTTTTCTAATACAGGCATTCTGCTTTTTAATGACTTTTTAGAAGCATCCCATATAATTTAACATTCATTTTCATTCATTTCAAAGGACTTCTAATTTTACTTTTGGTTTACCTCTTAGAAATATGTAGTTTTGAAACATTTAAGGATTTTAAAGAAATCTTTCTAGTATTGATCTCTAATTTCACTACCGTCAGAAACTACATTTAATACGATCTGAGTCATTTTAATATTAGCCTTATTTTATGGCGCAGAAGATGATCTGTCTTTGGAAATGTTCACTACACACTTAGAATGAACGTGTGTCATGCTGTTATGCAGAAAAGAGGCTCGCTATATATTTTATTTATTTATTATTTTTAAAACAATTTTTTAATCTTTATTGGTACATTACATATACACATCATGATTGCACTCCATAATGGGGATTTGTACCAGTATAAGACACAACTTAATTCTCATTTTTTCCAATAGCCCTACCCACCCTACCGCCCCCCCATATACATAAAATTTGTTTCCTTGCTTTTTTGTTACAATCTCATCGTTTTTCCCCCTTCTCCCTATTTTACATTGAGCATTTTCTATTTCACAATATATAACATACAATTCTAGGACTCATTTACATCTTTATTTTCTCATACCAGAGAAAAGATGCGATATGTACCTATCTGTACCCTATTTAGGAGACTGGATAAAAAAGCTGTGGTTCTTCTACAGAATGGAGTATTACTGTGCCATAAAAAATGATAAGTTTGAATCATTTATACTTAAGAGGCTCACTATATCTTGGCCACTTTGGTAGGAACCTCAGTCCTCAGGCCTCCCTTATAAGAGCAGAACTCCATGTTAGTAAGGCTGGAGGGATATATATACATGAAAGAGTTAAAAGAATCCTACTGTAGGGACATATGTGCCCATGTTTACAGCAGTTCAATTTGTAATATGTAAATCTTGGAAGCAGCCCAAGTGCCCATCAAAGAGAGACTGGATAAAGGTGTGGGTTTTTTCTTTTAATAAAATGGAGTATTACTCTTATTACCCATAAAAATGATAAATTTGAGTCATTTCTACTCAAATGGATGTACCTTGAGGCCATACTCATGAGTGAAATAAATAAGATGACAAAGATGTGTAAATACCATATTGTTTCTCTAGTATGAGAAACTAAAGATGTAAAGGAGGTGCAGAATATGTGATGATATTGTGAATATGAAGAAAATGTTCAAAAGGAAAAGGGAAGGGGAGATAGGGAAAAATAAAGAAGGGGAAGAAAAATATGGTAGTGAAAAAGGTGGAAACAAAGCTTGTATAGAGGGAGTTGGGGTTTTAGGGTGGACGGGGAAAAGGAAAAATGAAAATGAAGATATATCATGTACAGATACCAATTTTTAATGTTGAATGTGATCATAATGTATATGTAAAATGTACCAATAATCCCCTTTTAAAAAAGATACAGCCATCAACTTCTGACCCCTCCACATTTATTTTCCTTTTCTCCATTTTCTCTCCTCGTTTCCCTTTTCCTTTGAACATTTTCTTCTCATTTCACAGTGCCTATTGTACATCATAAGTCTCACTCAGACTTTCAGTTTCTCAGACCAAAGAAAGTGTTTGGTATTTACACATGTGTGTCATATTTATTTCACTAAAAATATAGTCTCAGTGTGCATTCATTTAGCTGTTATTATCTCAGGTTTATCATTTTTTATGGCTGAGCAGTACTCCATTTTATATATTTTTAAAAATGTACATCTTTATCCAGTCACCTGTTGTTGGCCATTTGGGTTGTTTCAATGAGCTAACTATTACAAACTGAGCTGCTATGAACATGGATATGCATAAATCACTGTGGTGTGATGTTTTTAATTCTTTTGGAAATGTACTCAAAAGGGAAATAGCAGAATCAAATGGGACCTCTAACCCTAGTTTTTTGAGAAGTCTCCACACTGATCTCCACAGTGATTGCACCAGTCCACTTTTCCACCAAGAATGGAGAAGGGTTCCTTTTTCTTCACAGCCTTGCCAGCACTTGTTATTGGTTGATTTCCTGATAGCAGCCATTTTTTGTGGAGTGAGATAGAATCTCAGTGTTGTTTTCATTCTGCATCTCTTAAATGATCATGATGTTGAATGTTTTTTTCATATTTCTTTGGTGTTTCTACTTCATCTAAAAAATATTTGTTCATCTCAAATACTCATTTTTGAATTGAGCCTTTAAATTTGAGGGGTCTAACTTTTTAAGTTCTTTGTGTATTCTAGATAGATCTTTCTAGATCCTTCTTGACTCTCAGAATAAAGCTTCAGAAGTCATAGAGCTTTAATGTTGCCTACCTCTTTTGTTTTTGATTTTTTCCTACTGATTTTTATTTCACTTTCTGATTAGTGCCTTACCAGTAATTTATTCTCCATGGATACAGCAATAATTGAGACTTTCTTTTTAATGTGTGACCTCTTGGATATCTCTGTGGGATGAATGACGGACATTTATTTTGTGTTGTATGTAACACAACACAAAATCACAACAGTCGGTCTTTCTTATTTGTCTTTATGCTTGTGGACTCAACTCATTTGAGATTTTTTTTTTTTTTTTTTTTTTTTTTTTTTGTCATGGAAGGAAGAAAGACCACTGAGATTTCATTAAGTGAATATTTATGTCCTAGGTTTACTTTTCAGAAATTGATTTTATTGGTACATTTTAGATCGCATTCAGCATTGAGTACTATGACCACATTCAACATTGAGAATTTGTACCTGTACATGACACATCTCATTTCTCAGTTTTTCATTCCCCTGTCCTCCCCACAGCCACCATCCACTATTTACATAAGCTTTGTTTCCAGTTTTCCCATTAGATTTTTTCTTTATCTTCTTGACTTTCCCCTACCCCCTTTTCCCTTTTCTATTTGAACATTTTCCTCCTATTTCACAACACCTATTATACATTCTGGACCTTATTTTCACCTTCAATTTCTCATACTAGAGAAACAATATGGTGTTTACAGATTTACTTTTGACTTACAGCTTAAGTTACAGAACTGTAGCTGCAAATTCTCTTGGGATTTCTCTGTTATTGGGAAAGGAATTTTCACTATGTCACTGTAATATTTATTGTGTGTAAAATAGTCATAGTAATAGTATTTTAACTGGTTTTAGAGATAGAAGCTTATATTAATTGAGTATTCTCAAAATTCAGAGAAAATGAAGAAATTAATATTTTAATATTTCAGAAACTACTAATTTACAAATATTTTAAAGTGTTAGTTGACATAGCAAAGATTAATATTTTAACATGTTAGACTATGTTAGTAATTTTTGGCTTAAAATAAATAATAGTATGAATCATTTCCTTGAGTTAATGGAATGAAACAAAATACCAAGTTGCACTCTATATTCTAATAAGCTTTTGATTTATTTT
This sequence comes from Petromus typicus, assembly GCA_004026965.1. Classification (NCBI taxonomy): domain Eukaryota; kingdom Metazoa; phylum Chordata; class Mammalia; order Rodentia; family Petromuridae; genus Petromus; species Petromus typicus. The sequence goes on from PVIR01011710.1 coordinate 8,289, forward strand.
TCTTTCATAATGGGAATAGTTACTCTGAACTTTCTATACTTTTAGTATTAGTTTAATAATAAAATAAGCTCACATTTACTCCTACACAATATTTAAAATTATGGAAAATATAAATCTGTGTTCAACTGTGTTGATTCATTATTCTAGCAAACTTTTTATATTAACAGTAATTATGTTTTATAGTTTGGAAGTGCAAAAATCATTTTAAATGAATTCAGTTAATTTAAAATTTTGGACTAATCTTGGATTAAGTTATGGATTCTTTTTGAATACTATGAATATTTTTAAGAATAGTCAAGTACTGAAAACTGATTGCTAAACATACACGGGTATATAGAAGTTTCCTTCTGATATGCTAAAAAGTAGACTTACCTTTGTGTCATGTAAATGTGTATGTGCTTTTTCCATTTTAATTAGATATGAAAAGGATGAGAATGGCTATTGGAAGCTGCGTTACTGAATTTATGAGCTTTGCTACTCTGCTCAGATGGTCGTGTATGGTAGTTCAGTTCTCAATCCATTTTATATTTTTCTGTGAAAATACAAGTTATACAAGGAGAAATACTGACAAGAAATACAGCTCCTTATTTTCATTTACAAGTGAAATAATGTTTCCTTTTGGAAGAGGAAAGAAAGCTTTATTGTATCTTCAATGGTAGAAACTTATTACGTTGCAAAAAGGTAATAATTTCTTGTCTTTGTTCATGATGGTGAAAATATTGCATCTGAAAAGAAGTAACGGTGAGTGGTTAAATTTTGACAATATGGACTCGGTCTTAATATGTTTAATAACTAAATATCATATTAATGACAAACTAGGATTGGGCTTCTCTCTCTAAAAATTATATGTTTACCTTAGAGTTTCTAATAAGAGGGGAGAAAGAGGGAGAGAGAGGGAGGGCAGATGATAGGAGTAGAAGGAATGTTGGAGGCAACAAGGAAGAAAGGAAAACTAAAAGAATATATGGATGAATTTGTTTTCCTTCAAAAATATACCTGGCTTTCTCCATGTAAATTGTAGAACATTTCACACAAATTACTAGGTTCAGAGGAGTGGTTTGTGGCACTGGAAATGGTTAATGTTTCTTAAACAATGATTTTTTTTTTTCTCGTTCCAAAAAAAAGTTAAGGTTCTTTAATAATGATGTCTTCTTTCTCTATTTTTATTTTATTTTACCTCCTTCATCTATAGACCTTTTCCCTCAAGCCTCCATGATTCAGTCCTTTTTTGATTGATTTTGATTGAGTATGTAGACAGGGATTGAGCCCAGGACTTCTCAACCACTGAATGACATACACAGGCCTTTTATTTTGACACTAGCTATTCCTAAATTGAGGAGGCTGTGCTCAAACTTACAGTCTTCCCACCTGAGCCTCCCAGATAGCATGAGTTGCAGGTGTGTGCCCACTGTATCCAGCCTCATGATTCAAGCTTAAGAAAATAAGCAACTCTCATAAAATCCCTTTGTTTTCCTTTTCCAAGATCAAATATTGCATTAAAATAACGTTTAAAATTAAGTTGTCATTAACACCTCAAATTATCTTTGAGATCTCCCAGAGAGTCCTTAGAAAAGGAAAAGATGTTGCTGTTTCAACTTACCAGAATGGGAATCCAGAAGTAGATTTGTTGATAGTTCGGTACTTTCTATCAGCTCAGCACTGTTGCAGAGTGTCATAGAAAAAATTGCTAATGGGAATGGCTGTTTAGCTTATCAAGGTTAAATTTGCATAGGTAAATTTTTATTAGTGTAAAAATTTAATAGGGTTTGTAGCGAGACGCTAGAGAATTTCACTGCCTTCACAATTCCATAATATAATATTACCTTCAGGGAATCATTGATCTAACTTCTACGAAGTAGTTACTTACCATACTGCAATGGAGAAGTTTACCTTTCTATATTTGTATCCTATTAGTTACTTTAAGAAATTAACCACAACTATCCAGTGCTGTTAACAAATAGCTTTTCTCTTCTTTCTCTTCCAAGTGATGTTTGTATAAGGACTACTATAGTGTACTGGCTGATTGTAAAGAAAACAGCCACAAAGCCTTGTGGGAAGAACTTTACCACCTATATTGGTAAAGGCTGATGTTTCTGGAAATGAATTCTTGGGTAAGACTTAGAGCTAATAGTGCTCTCAGGATGCACTGTTGTCTGCTGGGAATTCCACAAACCTTTTCAATCCAGAAGTAACAATTTGTCATGATAGTACATTGCTTATTGGCAGGAAAATGAATGATACAGATCTAAATAAAATGATGAGGAAAATATTACTGTTGAATTGGAATAATGTTCATACTACTTTGAATAATCTTTTCTATAGATTTATGAAGAAGGTCTTTTTTCCTAAGCTACTCAACTCGCAATTGAGTGCAATATTGAATTCTAACTGAAAATACTTTAGTGCTATCATAATCTCAATGAAGCTTCTTCCTGATTCAAGTAACTTTTGAGTACTGTGAAAAGACTAGATCCATGATTTTCCATTTAACTTTGTAGTTAAATGTCAGAAAATTTTTTATTGAATTCATTTATTTTTTAAAAAATGATTATATTGAACTAAAATTTGCATACTATATAAGTTATAAACTCAAAGTGTATGATTCAGCAGATTTTAGCATATTGACAGAGTTGTACAACCATAACCACAATTGAATTTAGATAATTTTTGTTATTCTAATAGCTTGTGGGTAGGTTCGTTGAATTTATAACAAGCAAAAAGAGATAATTTGCTCTCTTACAGCTACCACCCCACCTTTCTCATTTACTTTTAATTAGATTTAGATTTTTACATTGCTAGGACTTATAATTTAGTGTTGTGCCTTTAACTGAGCATCTGTTTAATATTATTCTATATATGCATGATTAATGTTCATCACTTAGATGTATTTCACGGCTATTATTGACTAGTTTATTCTGATTGTCTAAATTTTATTGCCAACTGTTTCTTTTTAAGACAGAGGTACAATAAAGTGTTTTCTCTAGATCTTTTTTAGTTGAATGTTGATGCTTGTTGTCTTCATATTTGTAGATTTTTTGACTTATGTTCTTGGATTGTATCTATATTGTTAAAAGTGTGTAATCATTACCCCGTTGTTTTCCATCTCATCCCTGAGTGTAGCCTGTCTCCTCTGTGTTCACAGAGGAGGGCAATTAGGCCGAATTCTCCTCTGGTCCTCCGTAGTGTTCCACTTAGTCATCCTTCCCTCTCAGCCCGTCCACAGAAAGGACTGTGATTTTTATTATCTCCACAGTTTTTCCTTTTCTATAATGTATAATTGGCATCCTACTATATAACCACTTTTTACATATATTATTTCACTCAGTGATACGTACTAGAAATTCCTCCATGACCTTTCATGGCCTGGCTAATCAGTTATTTTCAGTGTTGAATAACACTCCATTTGTAGATTGCCATAGTATATCCAATCACCTTCTAGAATCATCTCAACTGCATGTGAGTATTCCACTTATTTCTACATGACATATATATACTTCAAACTTTTGCTTAATTGTGTTATTTAGTCTTTCATCTACAAATCACCCTATCTCAAAGCACACCTTTGTGTTAATAATTTAATTCTAATCTATTTCTCTGTAACGATTTTGTTATTTTTAATTTCTATGTTCAACACAATAACATGCTTTTGGTTCTGAGTTCAGTTCTTTAGAATGCCATCTTTACTTTTGTGTAATTCTAATTTTTCTTATGATTTTAATTTTATATTTTTTCTTTCATGAATCTGTTCTTATTGAGTCTTTCAACAATGTAAAAGTACTGTGGGAATTTTATTTCTGCTTGTATTGTTTTCTTTCAAATTGGATTTTTTAATTGATTTGTATATTATTTTCCTTTCTTTTTCATGCTATAATATGTTTACATTTTGGGAAAGTACTTTGTCTTTTTAAAGTATTTGGCTTATATTTCTTCATATGTTGCAGATTTCTGTTTTCTCTTTACCTAGTTTGAAATTCAGTTTTGGAGGCTAATTGATCATTCCCATGAGGTTCTCTGCGGTCCTTGTTTAACCTGTGGTTTATTAAGCTTTCTTAAAAATTCCTTTAACTTTTCTCTTTTTTTTCAGAATTCCATAAACTTTGTAAAGTTCACTCCAATCAGAGTTGTGATGTTCCTATAGTGGGACATGTTCTGGCTTCCAGTCATATCACAGAAATGGGAGAAAGCTGGAAGCTTAGATATTTTCATTTTATTTCTCTTAATTTTTTCATTTTTTATTTGCACACGTTTGCAATACATAATGATTGCATCCATCTTGGGGAGGTGGTACATGTACGCAGTACATTTGTTGTTCTATTCCTTTCCTGTTTCCCCCACTTCCCTCTATCTAGGTCCCCTCCACTTTTGACAAAATTCTATCTCCCTGTTTCCTATTATCTGCCCTTTATTTTGCTTCTTAATTTATTTCTATTTGGGGTCAACCCTTTTTACACTCTGCATTTATCATTCATCCCCAGTGAGAAGAGAAACCACATAAAACCTTGATTGAGTTCACTTTCCTCCCCACTCGTGGATTTACATGAGAGCTTTCCACAGCCTTTCCTATTTATCAGTCTGTCTGGAGACTAAGCCTGTGTTGTAGTCTTTTTCAGTACTGATCAGACTGTGCCTTTTTCCCCCTGGCATTGAGTTTTTTAAGTTTGGTATTATAAATTCTGTTTGTTTCTTTGATTGGAACTAACCATTATGTTTATTTGCTGGTATCTACTATTATTTTCATTTTATAAAATTCTGAGGGGTAGCAATCTTTGATTTAATTTTTATATTTGTTTACTAATACATGCTTATAGTACATAATGTTTGTATTCTTTATGTGGGGTTGGCATATGTACATAATGCATTTCAACTCTTTTTATACCTCACACCCTGCCAGCTATTGGTTCCTGTCTCATTTGTAGAAGATCTCCCTGTATTATATTATTTATGTTTTATTTTGCTCTTTATTTGTATTTTGAATTTCTTATATAAGAGAAATTATGTAATATTAATTGTGTGTGTCTGATTTATTTCAGTTAACATGGTCGCAAGGTATATCCATTCTCTTACAAATGACTCAAATTTATCTTTCTTTATAGATTAGTACTTTATTGTGTGTAAATACTGCATTTACTTTATCTAGTTGATGGGCATATGGGCTGTTTCCAAGATTAGTATGAATTCTGTTGCTATAAACGTGGGAATGCATGTATTACTGTAATATGATGTTTTAACTCTTTTGAGAAGATACCTAGAAGGAAAATAGGTAGATATAAAAGGAATTTCTAGCTTTAGTTTTCTGAGGAATTTTATTCACTATGCAGTCCAAATGACCCTTTTTAAAGTGAACTTAAGACATTGAATAATATGTGGTGCATTTGAACTGACTTTTAATTTTCTGAATTATTTAAAGAATTTCATGTAATCTCTCTAATCTACATGATATAATACTCATTCTGCTCACCTGTAGACAATATTATTGTAAACACATAACACAGTGCGATTACGAGATTATTGGAGTAGCCTAGGTAAGTGCTTACTTTTTTAAATTCAAATCTTTATTGGTACATTATATATACACATCATGATTGCATTGAACATTGAGAATTTGTACTAGTATGTGACACAACATAATTCTCATTTTTCCCATTCCCCTACCCACCCTATAATACCCAGCCCCCTATATACATAAGCTTTGTTTCCTTTTTTTTACCATCACATTAGTTTCCCCCTCATTACTTACCCCTACACCCCATTTCCTTTTAAATATTTTCTATTTCATAATATCTACTATATATATACTAGAACTCATTTACATCTTCATTTTCTCATACCAGCAAAAAGATACAATATTTACACATCTGTGACTTGTTTGTTTCACTAATGAGGATGTCCTGAAGGTATACCCATTTAAGTATAAATGATCCAATCTTATCACTTTTTATGGCAGAGTAATACTCCATTCTCTAAAAGAAACACATCTTCTTTATCCAGTCTCCAGTTGATGGACATTTTGGTTGTTTCCAAGATTTAGCTGCTTGTTCTAATTAGATCAGTGGCATCATACAAGGGTAAAAGTGGACAGAGATTTTATATTTTTGGAGACTGTGATGATAGTACTTGTTTCATGTTGTAAAAGATGACAAATTGGGTTAAATCTTAGCTTTACCATTTGTAACTATGTGGAACTGTATTAATAGTTCTAAATCACAAATTCATCAACTATAAGGAGGAAAGTATAATTATTACAAAGATTAAGCAAAAGAATATAAAGCTCCTAGACAGGCTCATCTAGTAGAAGAAATATTCAGTGAATTTTGGCCACTATTAGCAATAACTGTGTTAGCATTATAACTGGTATTAATACTTATATTTGATTCAGAAGTGAAGGAAGTAAAGACATCCTGATGAATTTGAGGATTTTAAAAGTTTGAGTGAGGAAGGATTTAATTTACTGAAATTCATGCAATTTATGACACTTTTTTGAGGGGAAGGGATCAAACCATTTTATATAAAAAGGTGTACACTCCTCAACATCCTAGTATGCATTTTCTCCACAAACTTCAGTTTGTTACTTTCCCATTTAAAGTATTTTATTGTTAAGTGAAAAAAGTATAGTGAAGAGTAAAATAGGGAGTTGGGGTGTGTAGGGAGTAGTTATATAGCATCCATGAAGCCTTGGATTCAGTTTTCAATAATACACATGCATACACACATATGCACACACTCACAAACACACTGATAGGATCATGCCTCTTATATCTTAGTATACCCTCTTTATTGATGAAATTTAAAATTTCATTATTCACCATTTCACACTTTGTCACTGTGTCATATGGTCCTATATTCCTCATATGGATAGAGCCACTTCTCACTGGACATATATTAAGAATTGATAGTGAACGGGAGTGAAGGGTCTTGACACTTGTGACATCTCCTGATAAGCAGAGGAAAATATACTTTTTAGATCAAAGAATATATAACAATTGTTCAGATTAGACATTGTAATACAGTATTTGAGACTTCTTGGACTTGAATGCTTACTGTCTCTTATTTTAATACAACATAAATAATTAATGTTATTTAAATGAAGGGTAAAATATTCTCTAGGACTCTCCCCAGGGCTTGATTGCAGTATAACATGTATAAATAACTCACATATCACTATCAGCCAGTAATGTTTTATTAAGATATCATTCACCAACAAATTGATTGATTCATTTAAAGCTTAAGAATCTATATTTAATGTACCAATAAAGATAATTTAAAAAAAAAAAAAAAAATTAAAAAAAAAAAAAAAAAAAAAAAAAAAAAAAAAAAAAAGAATTTACCACACAACAGGAATTCCAGAAACATCAGTGAAGCAGAAATTTGTTCTTCAAGTTGTATGTCCTAACTGTCATGTCCTTGAAGACAGTGATCAGTGGAGACATTGAGCTCAAATATCTACTCATCACCTCCTGTACTCACTGTTTTGTTAACATATGATTGGGTAAGGACAATGGAAAGAATGAACTAAAACTGACAGTGTCTACACTGTGGAATGAGAATGTGACAGCCCATGAAACAGTGACTTTTACAGAGTATGTGTGAATATCACAATCACGGAACTATATTTAATTACATTACAAAGTGGGTAACATAACTTTTGGTTCGAAATTCCCTTTAAATAATCCTCACTATGCTGTCAGCGAGATCATTAATGAAGCAGATGACGAGAAGTCTGGTGCTGTGTATGCTCTCTTTTTCCATAATGGTCTCTATCAGACTTCCAATTCCTTTTGTCAGGTTTTTGTGCTAACTGCAAAAGTTTGAAAGATTCAAATTCAATTTTCTTAAGGCTCATTGTTTAATTGAAATCTTCATTTTTTTCCTCAATAGCTCTAGCTGTTGTATCTCTGTGTTTCCCAATCCATAGTTCCTTCCTCTGTTCCTGGACTTTCCTTTGTGTCCCTGACAGAACATCTGTTGTTCATTGCCGTGGAAAGGACTCTTTCTTTTCTTTATTTCTTATCAGTTGGTTGTTCTCTGTTTTAGTGCTTTACGTGTTCTCATCTGGGCTATAGGAGGTGGGAAGGGTTATGGCCTGCCCTCAATTTGACAAAAATAAAACAGCCTGCAAGTGGAATCATATATTTTTAAAAGCCTTCCTTTCCTATTTATTGCTCATTCTTTGCACTGAGTCTCCTCCTCCAGGCCACCTCCTGTGACTAGCCAAGGTCCTTTCACTCTTGTCCTACTTTCTTACTGACACACATTAAGATACATTAACTTGTTTCTGAGTATTATGGTATTTCTCTAAGTTTTTGTTTTGGAATACATTTTGAGCAACCATGCACTGTTCCTAGAAACTTTTTACTATTCTCTCCATCTAATACAGAGTTTTTCTTCTGTTATCTCCTCTAAACCACTTTCTTAATTCATGTTCATGGTAGCTGGTAGCTTTGTGGAGAAATTACTTATGTAACCCTTAAGGAAAATGGCATGTCCTTTCAATAGTGGGACTTCTCAATGACTTGTATAATTGGGCAATATATTTGCTGTCATAGTAGGTACAGTAAACACAAGCAACTTGATTAAAATGTTTATTTTTTCTAAAGAAATCTGTTATCTAACTTATCAGTCATGTTAAATAAAATTCTTCATATTGAATTGACTTAGAACTGATTCTTGCATGTCAAAAATGATTTGAATAGTATTAGCTAGAAATTATGTGTTATTAGCTAGAAAAGATGTATCACCGGGCCTAGACATGTGCATTTCAGATAGTAGCCTTCAACTTTAATAGTTTAATAGCCAAGCATTACACTTAAACAAATTTCCATTTTCAAAACTTGCTTAATTCACTTACTCGAATCATATTTACAAGCTCTCAAAAGGTGGCTCCACAATTCTGCCAGAATTATATTCTAAATTTAAATCTGAATAAAGTGAGTCCTGTTTGAACTTTTTGATGTATTTCCTCCATATTCAGGGTAAAGATAAAAACCCTTTACTACGTGCCTCCGAAGAGTACAGAAACTATTGTATTTCCTTTTCTTTCTTTGCCCCATCTACTTGTTAAGCATCTTTATGCATCATAGCAGTGTAACTTAGTTAATCATGATGTTTTTAAATAATAAATTTAGTATATGTTGGTATTCTCAAACACTAAAATCCTAAAGAATATTTGAAGTCTCATTGAATCCCCCCCCCTTTTTTTTTTTCCATGACCAGCAAATGCTCAACCTAGAAAGTGTTCTGTTATTGTATTCTAAATAGCAGGTACCTCATCATTCTTGGAAATACAGCTCTGGAAATCAGGTTCTAGGAATGGGATCAACCTTCTTTCGCTAGTATTGAGGTCAGTGACTTTTTGAAAATCTATCGTGTCAGGCGATGCATGCTTCAAATTTTACAAAAATAAAGATTCCAACAAAATTAATATTTTAAATAGAATCATTATGTATTTCAACACTGCTTAGCCCTACCATCAACTGAAAAATACAAGTAGCCCATAAGACTTCCTGAATATCTATAGTTAATATGTCTGTCATCACTTAGCCAGGAGGATTTTCCTTCCTCTTGACCCAGTTCTGTTAAGTACTGCCAAGGCTCAACATGAAAAATTCACAATTCCCTCAAAACTAACATATCTGGATTTTACAAATGTGTTTCAAGTCTATTCAGATAGTGCTCCACCTTTAACATTGTATCTTCTTTTAAATTGGAATATGCTTTTCTTACCACCTCATCATCTTTTCACCCCTACCAAAAATGTATCATTTTCCTCTTTGTCAAACTCTGTGTGGATTTCCATTGCTAATTTTGCACTTGTTCAATGAAAGTTCAAATAAAAGTATAGGATAGAGAAACAGAGCAAAGATCAGAGAGAGAACTGCATGTCTAAGTTATTCCTCTCTTCCAAGCCAGTGTAATAAAAATAGACATCATTCATCCAGAAGCAACATCACTTGAGATCAGAAAGAACAACCTCTTTCACATTTGATGCTAGAGATATTTTTAGGTAGAATTGGTCTGTTTAGAATGCCAAGGTACCCAGTGGTTCCCAGATTATTATTCACCAGAAAAGACTCAGGAAGATTTCCTTTTCTTGTGACAAAACACATGCTTTAGCATTGCCTTTTTAGTATATGTTGAAAGACTGGGACTCTCTAATAATGCTAAAATCCTAAGAGCCAGTATGCTCCACTGTTTGAAAATACAAACTCTGGTTTAACTCCCAACCCCACAATTTCCTAGCTTTGTAGGTAAATTACCTAATCTTTCCAGCTTCAGTTTTCTGAATTGTAAAATGGAAAAAATAATAGCACATAGTTTAGAAATTTAAAGTAGTTAAATCAAGATGCTTAGCAAAGTGACTGAAACAGTGCCATGAAAATGCATATTATTATTATTAATGCATTTAACTGATTAACTGCCTATTTTAGTGTCCCCATAAGAATTTAAAGTAGTCCTTTTTATTCCAAACCTTTAAAAGCGATGTTGTTTTTTAAATCTTTCTAATAGTTTAACATAATTCAATTTACAAGCCAAATTTAGCCTGTAGAAGGAAGATGTAACACAGTCAGTGTAGAATCTGGGTTTGTGCTGTTCATGGGGGTAAGTGCTAGCCACATGAAGCAGTTGAAATTGAAATTTGTTAACATGTTCCTAGTTGTGCTTGTTGTACTAGCCACACTTCAAATTAAGAGTTGTTCCACAGACAGGTAAGAAATCATGGGCATTTATCTACAAACTCCTGCCTTGTAATCACTGATAGTAATTCTTTTTTTTTTTTTTTTTTTTTGAGACAGGGGAGCTTACTATGTAGCCCAGGCTATCCTCAAACTCACAGCAATCCTCCTGCTTCTGCCTCCCAAGTGCTGGGATTACAGGCATGAGCAACCATACCCAGAATTGTGGTGTGTGGTGCTGATTGCTGGGATTACAGGAGTGAGCCACCGTGCCCACTATTGTAGTATCTGGTGCCTGGGCTCAAACTCACGACCTTGTGCTTATGAGGCAGTTGCCAGACCAACTAAGCCAAATCCTCTGCCCCACTGACAGTAATTCTTGATGCATGTGCTGCGCAGAGTTCCTGCCCTTCAGCAGTCAAAGTGTAAGTGTTTAGCACACCATGCAGAGACAGACGGGATACTTCCGTCTTCATGGAAAGTTACTCTGGACAGTTCTAGTCATCAGAACCTAATACCCTGTGTTTCCGTTCTTTCCTCTCAAATGAAAAACTCCTAATTTTTATTTAGCTTATCGTATAAATCTGTTTGGTCAGAGAACATCTTCAGTCTTACCACTTCCCTCCTCAGCAATTCTCCTTTGCAGCTCATGGAGTATTAGTCACGTAGGAGTTACAAGCTTAGGAAGTAGGGTTGTTGAATATCACCAAGGTTCCTGCTCTTTCAACTGGACTCTCATACCCTCTTCTAAGCAAGGAAAGAGTTTGAAAATCTTGCTTAAGACAGTCTGGACAATCATGTTGTTAGAGTTTTATTTTCTAATAAAATGCAAAATTATATAATTTTTGAATTCAGTTTTTACATTGCAGGAAATTTTTAAAAATTCAAGATAATTAAAATTAATTCTAACTACCTTATTTATTCACATACAAATGCTCTTGTTCCAAGCACGAGGGAATTCTGTAGAGTTTAAAGATTTTATTTTGCTCCAATAGGGATAGAACCCTGGACTTCTGTGGTGAATTATGTTCCAGGCCATTATTTTTTTTTTTAATTTGAGACACGGTTTCCCTAAGTCACTAAGTTGCCAAGGCTGGGTGAAAATTTTGTGATCCTCCTGCCTCAGCTCCCTAAAGTACTGAGACTGTAGGCAAGCACCACTAGGCCCAACTGCAAAATTTTATCCTTAAGCCTTTACGTATATACTGCTAATTATTAGTCCTATGTTAGTGTTTCTCTAGTCCCAAAACAAGCCTAGTATTTATTATAAGTAAGAGAAAATGGGAGCCCATTCTAGTTGGCTTTCTGTAAAAACAGACCCTTACAGATTTGGATATAAGTATTTTATTGGAGAATCAGTCACTAGATAGCACTAGGAAGGACCAAGGATGTGACACAGGAAAAGAAATAAAACCAATGCAATGAACACCGAATATTTTGCTGTAGGCAACTGTGACTCCCACCTACTGGGTCCCTCAAGACACTGCCTGGATGGGATTACAGCTGTTTCAGGGGCAGATAAGTAATATATTTTTATATAAACTCCTGCCTCATAATTATTGAGAGTAGTTCTTGGAGCATTAAACCCCTACATAATTCCTGACTGCCTCACAACTGGACTGAACAGGATGCTGAGGCAAAAACAAGGCCTGGGGAGAGATTTATGGGAAACTCTCCAGAGAAGTTGGGGTAAGGCAGGGATTATGGGTAGGGAGGAGCACCATCTGCTGCAACTGACCCCACTACACATAGTTTGATTGGTAACTAAAGTATATATTTAAATTGCAATGTAGAAATAGGTATCAAAATCTTGTTGATAAATTATACTCTTTTTACTTATGTTTCTAGAAATTTATTTAAAAATACAAAAAAGCAAAATGCTAAGCTGCAGTGTTATTTTGAGCTGTAGAACAGGGAAAAGAACTTATTCCCAAAATGTAGTATCATTGAGTAATTTTATGTGTTCTTGTTATGTAATATGTAGCCAATCTTGTGTGATTATGAATAATTAAAGGCATATTTATGTAACATAAGTAGAACAGTTTATGATGTACTGATGAGAATAAAAAGTTGTGAAAGAATATGTATACAACATAAACCTAATTAGATAGATACACACCTGGGCAGTGAAAACTGGACTATTATATGCAATAATTAACAGTGAGTTTCACTGGCTTATAGGATTAGAGGTGCTTTAAAGTTTTATTGATGCTTTTAAAATTTTTATGTAATAAATGTTATTTTTATAACCAGAAAAATCATTAAGTGCAATTTTAAAGCAAAATTAACCTTTTTTATATTGACATTTTGAAACCTGTAAGCCTGATACTTCTTTATGTATAATTACAAGTTAAATTCTAAATCTAGCAATTACGTACAAGAGCATTTCACATTTCTTTTCCTCAGATAGAGTAAAAATATGTATAATCTTTGAGAGAACTTGATTGCAAACATGTATGTGCACGGAATGCAACAAGGCAGATTATAGCTGAAGTCATTTTCTTTGTTTAACTGGAATAATGTTATGAAGGATTCCCCAGAAAATATATTTTTTGTAAGCAGGTAAACTATGTCTCCAGATAAAATAGGCTTCTGACACAGATCAAAATGAGCTGGTTATTGACCTCTGTATATAGTATATACTCCTTCTTAGGGCGACATCATTTTCTCAATACTCCAAGCATAGTAGATGTTGATAAATTATTAACGATGAGTCAAAAAGAAGGTCAGAGTAATGATATTTGTGGAATTTGGTAGAAAACATAAGGAGCAATAGTTCTCTAGCTACAGCCTAGCTCTCTACCCATATGGTCCAAAAATATATGTAGGAAAAGAACGCATCAAACTAAATCTACTCCTCTAAATAGATCCTCTTCAAAGCTGATAGCAAAATAACTAAAGAGAATGGATTAGTCACTTGTTATTATCACTATCATTTATGATAATTTTTAAAAAATGAATTGAAACATATTACTCTGTATTATTGGTTTGCCAGTACTAATTGGAAAAATATCACTGATAAAACTATATCTGATTCCCCCTGTGTATATGAAATATTTAAATACATAAACTCAGTTTTTAGGTAGAAATAGAATTAAGAAGCTGGGCATGGTGGCATTCAATTGTAATCTCATTACTTTGGGAGGATGTGGCAGGTTGTAACTCAGTGCAAAGACCCCGAGTTCAGTCTCTAATATCACATACAAATGTGCAGACAATCGCATACACACACACACACACACACACACACACACACACTTAACTTTCAGTGATCTAGAGTTGGATCTAAAAGAATGTCCAGAATCTTTAGCAAGACACTTATACACAAAGATTTTATTCCTAGAATTATACCAATGAAAATGTCATAACTTAAATAACCAAAAATAGCAAGATAGTTTAAATGGCATCACATATAATGTGAGCTATTATTCATATTTCAAATTATTTTTGATGGGTATTTCATAATGTAGATTAGTATTTATTATGTAATGTTAAATAAAATAATATATACAAGAATCATGTGCATTTTAAACTCCTATTGTGAAAAATATGTATTTTTATGGGCACAAACATAATAAAATGAAATTAAATACTAGATTCAGTTATCTCAAATAAATGGTTTATTAGTTTTTTAATGGTCTTTTTGTTTCATTTTTGCATGGGTCACATTATTTATAGTGAGCACAATTTATTTTACTAGAAAAATTATAAACTAAAATAATAGTATAGTTAAAATTTTACCTGAATTCCTATTTAACCCTGTTTCAGTGCATTTAGAATTGAGTATTTGAAACATCAAGTAAGAAGCAGGTGCCTAAATGTGAAAGCAATTGGATTTCACACAGCATTTCCATGGGGCAATTGAATCACGAATGCTTCAAAATGTGCCTTTGGAGAATTTGTTCCAAAGACTTCTTATGTTTGTGTATTAATATTTGCCTTTCAGAAAATATGTATTCATTGTCCAACATATACCTACACTCTGGTATCTCTTGTTTAAAAATCTAATACATAATGTACTCTATACCTTCAAGGACATTTAAGTTCTAGAGAAGGAAAAAAAAGCTGATAAGTAAAACACTTTACAGATAATACCAAAACAGTGGTAATTTGGTGTGCACAGAGAGAATTCTTTGAATATTGAGGTTTAGAAAAGAAAATTATTTATTTCTGAAAGTTAAAGTATATATTATAAATTCTCCAAGGTATAGATTGTAATCATTTATCTTCTAGTTCTTGAAGGAAATCTTTGAGATTGTGGACCAGAGGGAGATGGAGATTTATAGACCAGAGAACTTTTAAGGATGTCAATCTTACCTAAGTGTGAACTATGTTTAGCAAGAGGACAAGATGAAGTGCTGTGGTGTAGTCCAGAGTTAGACTAGGAGTTCAGAGACTTAAGTTTGTATATGAAGTTCTGTGGGTGGCTTCGCTGCTTGGACCTGCCACTTAACTTCTTTGTACCACTTCCTTACCTATCTCTGAAAAAGGTCATATGATTGGCAGTGATCTTTCAGCTTTAAGATTTTCATTCAGGTATGAAATTCAAAATTACTGGAATAACTAGTATAAGGAGTACAGTGAGAGATGAAATCTTCAGATCAGGTATCTCCTGCCTTTACCATCTGTCTCTTCTTCTGCTTTACCATCACATCATACTTTCCCAGAAAGCAGTTTCCAACACATTGTCCAGATTCCATTCCCTGCTTTGCCTCATGGCTGAAAATCTTAGCTCTGTCCACAGTATTTCTCCAACTCTTCCAACTGCGCAATTCTGTCATAGTTTGTCTGGACAATGCAGCAGTGTTTAATCACTAGCAATTGTTCTCTCTCTCAAAATGAAAAGAATGCGGGCTTTGGAGTCTCACAACCCACTTGGAATCCTGATTTTGTCATTTCATCTTTGTGCATCATTGATCAGGTTATAATTTCTTTTCTCATCTTGGTTTCTATATCTAAAAAACTTTGAATAACAAACCGCGTGAATCTAATGAGTTTTGTTAGAACTGAATGGTAACAAATAGATGACGTGCCTGGCACATTTGAATACTCCAAAAATAACAACTCTTGCCCTTCCTCTCTTGTTTCTATGGTAAATATGTTTTCATGGATCTCTGTTTGCTTCATCCTTTTTCATCTAGCTGATTCTGTTACTCCCTGCCTTTGTCTAAATGTGGGACGTTCACATAAACTCTCATTGATTCTTAACTCCAAAGTCCCTGCCAGATTTTATGCACATTGGCACAGCCCCTTGTCTTACTATATATCTCTCCAGGTCCAGGTCAAGTACTGCAATACTCCATATTCCCAAATCCCCAGTGGAAACGCCATTTGGATGGCCAACCTCATGTTAGCATCAATATATTTGAAGCTAAATATTTTGTTAATCTCCTTGTCACACACCCAACACTGTAACAATTCCTCCTTCCTTTGAATTTTTACTTCCATGTTGGCACTATAAAACTTTGATTGTGCCTTGGTTTCTTCCTTGGCTTCTAATCCATATATAATAATCAGCTTTATGGTTGTCAATATTTTTTTCTTTTCTATTTGTATGACTTTTATTATTGAATATTTGCAGTAAATACTGACTACTTTGACTGTAGGGAATTGGTACATGTACATAACACATTTCAAAAAGTTTTTCCCTTTCCCCATCCCTATTTTATTTTTCCAGTATCACATTTATTTATCTTATAAGACCTAATAAGATCAATAATTATATATGTAGATTGAGAACCAGATTAAAAGGCCAAAGAACATAGAAATCATTCAAGACAAGTGTACTGCAACAAGGAGCACTGTCAGATACATTGTCCATGCTGGGTTACAATACTTTTTTATTGTCCCTGTCCTTTTTTTCCTATTATCTCACTTTGTAATATATAAGTTTTCATATAAGATATATCTTGTGATATTTAAGCTCATATGTCTGTTGCTTCACTTAACATTATAATCTCAAGGTGAAGTGTACTATGGGAGTGAATATGGGTAACTTTGGTCTTTAAACTAGTTCTAACTTAAATTAGTTATATAGTCCTTGGGGAAAATGTATGATCTCTTTAAACATCACTTTTCTCAACTATGAAAATCAGTGGTGATGTGATACATGATCAAATTATATGGTAAATATTTAAATGTTTTTATAAATCCACTAAAAGATACATTGCCATTAACTCCTGTCAAAATTCTCCCACATTCCTTTGAACATATATACTCCATCATTTTTGCTATTTTTTGAAACATTTCTGGAGGTCTTCCTTTGTGAATGGCTTTATAATATGTGATTATATACATGTGAATGCTGCTGTGAGCTATCATATGGTAGAAAGACAGGCTCAAAAAACCATGATGGTGTGTCATACTCAACTTTAGCCACGGGCTGTGGCGCTGTGTATCTTCTGGCTCTTTGCCAAAGTAAAATTGGGCATGAAAGGCAAATGTTTTGAATTAAATCTATATATAGACCCATGATAGCATGAATAAAAACACTCATGAAAGACAGCAACTAGAAATGCTTTTGAATCAGTTCAGGTCTTGGAGACAGCCATGGCAACACAAATAAAGACACTCATGACAGAAGACTTCCAGAACTGCTTCAGAATATGACAAGAATGATGGGACATATACATTCAAAATAAGCAGAAGTATTTTGAGGAATATTAATGGCAATATGTCTTTCACAGTAATACATTTTTAAAGGTGTAAGTATTCATTGTATTTCCTATCATGCTTTTATAAACTTCTTTTTGGTGTTGGGAATACTTTCTACAGAAATGACTTTGTATAAATATATAAATAACTAGATAGAGAATGCATAATGTTTTTCCCCATCTCCATCATAGTTCAGATCTTATTAATTAATCAGGTTCCTCTACTCTCTACCAATTATTCAAAATGTCATATTAATTTCCCCAAATCTAAAGAATATTTCAATAACTCCTCATTTTCTGTGCGATGAAGTAAAATCTCATCATTATAACTGACTTTAAAGAAAAACTAATGAGAGAAAGTGGTAGCTATTGACCCACAACTGTATGCAAAGCTTTGTGCAGAGTAGCATTGAAGGTAAAAATTCAAACCCAGCCGTTTAACTAAAAAACCTCATAGATATTACACTATTTTCCAACAATGTACACTTACAATGTTTTCAGTACTATTTCCTATTATCAGGAGATTTATTTGAACCAAACTTGAGTTTGTGAATATTGGAAATGAAGTAAGATGTCTTCAAGCACTCTCTCTTAATATGGTTATTTATTTGCCAGGCAGAATAATCCCTTCAAAATTTCACAGGTCAAAGAGTCTGAGTATTTCACTTTGGCACATGAAAGTGTCAACAACTTGAATAAATGGGAGGAGTCAGCTATCCATCAGAAAACCAATTCTAGTGGACAATATTATGTGTTCTTTGCCTCTCTTTGTAAAAATCAGTGATGCTTACTCAAAAATCTGCATAATTTGTCTCTAAACTAATTACATTTCAATTTGATATGTATACAAACGTTTAAAAACGAAAGTTAAATTATAGGGTTGCTTAAATTGCCTTTGTAGAATCTTTGGCAGCATTGGACTGGTCTCGCCGATTACTGGTTCTGGGCAGAGGCTTCTATTAAGTTTGCATATTGAGACAAGCCACCAATTTGTATCTGTCAGTGTTTTTTTGATGTCAGGCAGATGAAAGAACAAAATTATATAAATAGAATGTGCATTCCAGCTTTTGCACCCTCTGAAAGGTGCCAAACAAAACCAGTCTGTAACTAAGCATCTATCAGTAAGTTTTAGTTATATTTGAGGACAAAAACTTACCAGATGTAAGAAAGCAGTTGAGGCTAAGCTAACTACAAGACATAACCTTGTAGGAAGTGGTTTTGAAAAGGTGACCCTAGAAATGAAGGCGAATGGCCTCCCAGAAAGGAGCTGAGAAACTGAGAAGCCTCTGCTAGGAAACTATTTTCTAACATACGTATTTTTTAATTTTCTTAAGATTGATTATGAAATTACTTAGCCACTGCAGCTTCAAAAATAAATTAATGTGAAATTTTATGCTTAAGAGCTACCCTTTTCTAAAATTCTCTATACATAAACTCATACATTCTCACATTTATAAGGGACTGAAATGGGGGAATTGAAGTTTGTTTCGCTTTTAGCGAATCTAAATCTTGTAAAATTCTCAGTTGGTTGTCAGTAGAAAGGCTAGAAAAATATACAAGAGTTGTTAGTCAAATCATTCCCACTCTGTTTACTCTTTATAAAATAACATGAAAACTTTTGTTTCATCATTTTTGTCTATAAAAGTTTAACTATATTTTTATAACCAAAACAAATTCCATCATCCATGGGATAATTTTACGTGTAAGTAAACTGACAGGATAATTGACTGATAGGACCATATCACTGTTTACTTAAAAATAGGACCAGACATGGGTTATGGATGCCAAATTCACAGCTGATGGGGCTTTTTATGATGTTACTTTGCCTCTTCATATAAGGCCCTTGCTTAGAGTACCAAACAGACTCATATCACATCTTAGAATGTATCAATGAGGAATGTAGTTGTCAAGTCAAAACTTGTCTCAATGTAACTGAGTCTGAAAAGGGATCTTCATGGAAACTGTATCCATTATTTTAGTCTCCATGTGCAGTAGTATAGACTTCTTAGCTCATAAACCCATCATGTAAGATCTGGCTTTTCTCATAGAGAATTCTCAGGAAAAGTCATTTACCCACACTGTTCATTTGTAAGGTGCTAGTGGGAAACATCATTCCGTGCCTCTGTTGAATTCAGCTCCTTGCTCTCTACAGTCACTGACTTTTAGGATGCTCTCTGGACAAGTGGAGCCTTGACTGAAGGTTGGAATGGATGAATCAATTTCACAGATTTCAAGCCATGGTCACTGCAGTCAGTGGTGTCCTCTGCAATCAAGTGGCACTTTTGGAAGCACAGCTTAAAATAGAGGACTCTAATGCTTCAAGGAGTAGCTGGAAGGCCTGTGTTCATTTTCTGATCAGTGTTGGAGAGGAGGGATGTTTGCTGTCCCCTGCCTTCCCCACCTCTCTTTCCCAGATCATCTGCCATTTTTTTTTTTTTTTTGTGTGTGTGTGTGTGTGTGTGTGTGTGTGTGTGAGCGTGCATGTGTGCCAGCCAGCTCATACCTGTCTGCTCTTCTTACTGTTTCGGTGTTTTACTATGCTTTTCTTTATGTTCCTTTCTTCATATATGTCTCTCTTCAGAACAGAAGTGGCAATCCTCCCACTGACTGGGCTATCCCAAGACCGTGTTCAGCCTGTTCCTTGCATGGTCCAAGACCTCAAGGAATCAGCATTCCTGAGAAAAGTGGCATTTCCTAGGATGTCTGCAACTTTAGTTTCTTTTGTTTTTGATTTCTTGGTTTATTTTGCTTGGAGTTTAGCTGAGAATTTAAAAGGCTATTTGCAATATCTGATGTGGCATCAGGCTACACTGTGTAATATGGTAATTCCCTGTTACATGTGCCTACTAAGCATGTGACAGGTGGCAAGCTAAACATTCAAATAGCATTTGGGGTAGATTGGTTTTTTAAAATACTACTTGGTTGCTGGCAAAGAATATTATTAAAATTAATTTCACTTTTTTACTTTTTATATGGTTATTAAGAAAACACAAAATTATGTGGCTCACTTTATATTTGGAATTGATAGTGTTAACTAAACAGTGTTTTCTTTCGGTAAATAGGTTCTTACATTTAACATTTGCTTCTGGTCATTTAAACAGAATACAGTAATTTTGTAACTAGAAAGCTTTTCAAATTTTTATTGTGCTGTATATTCTGAATTCAGTGTTAATCCTTTGTTTTGCTAGTTCTAACCCTTGGTTTTATCTGTGCACTGAGCTCTTTATTTCTCTCCCATGAAAAAGTTCATGTTTAGATATTACCTAATTGGTGTGGTTTCCATTCGTGAACTGATGTAAAATAATACCCTACTGGGCCGGGGAGTTAGCTCAGTGGTTCCGGCGCCTGTCTCGCAAGCGCAAGGACCCGGGTTCGATTCCCCGGTAACCACATAACAATACTGGGTGTGGAGACCCACACCCAGCAGCAACCAGTACCACACACCACAGTGCCGGGCGTGGTGGCTCACGCCTGTAATCCCAGCACTTGGGAGGCAGAGGCAGGAGGATTGCTGTGATGTGAGTTGGAGGCTGAGCTCAGGGCCAGCCTGAACCACAAAGCGAGACCCTGTCTCCAAAAACCTAAAAAAAAAAATAAATAAATAAAATAAAATAAAATAAAATAATACCCTTCTGCCACACATGCATGCACCAGTCCCCCATGTTGGTATTCTTTGGCTTTACTTTTCTCTATTTCCTTTATCACCATTTAGCATAATGCTTATTTTTTAGTTAATTATCAGTTATTCCACGTCCCTTCCTCTTCCTTCATATTCATTTGTGCTTAAGACCCAGGAAAAGCAATGATATTGTTCACTTAGTACACTGTAGTTTTTCTCGTATCTAGAACTTAGTGCTCAAGAAAGCAAGGGGTAAATGAATACATATGTATTTATTTATTTTGTAAGCCACCCTATCCAACATGACAACCACTAGTGACTTTTAGCATTTTAGGACTTCAAATGTGGCTAGTCCAAATTGAGACATGCTGTGAGTAGAAGATATGCTCTGAATTTAAAAAAAATTGGTATGAAAAAGATGTTAAATAAAACAAAAATAAACACATAAAATCAACCGAGAGTTTTATATATTTATTTCGCATTTTAACATGGAATATTAATTGCATTTAAAATTATATAGGTATCTACACATAGGAGATGTATAGATTGTGTTTTTACTGCACAGGATAGTTACAGCCTCATAGCAGAACTTTGCAAGCTTTTTTCCAAATTAAGGGAGTGATAATTCTCTTCTTTGTGGTATCTGCTGGCTTTGTAATGTTTGGCAATTCAATCTATTTTTTTTAAACATTGTTTTTTAGCTCATCTTAACGAGAGCTTGTTTTCTCAGAAGAACCCTTGTGACCTGGGTTATTTCTCCGTAAAGTTTGCATTTTGTTCCTGTTATGCTGATTAGGGTGTCAAGGACCCAGTACAAATATTTATGCTCCTTTATCAACTTGGTAGATCCTAGACGCTGAGTCAAAGGTAAATATACTCTACCTGTGTGGCACCTAGCTTTAGGGATTTATTTTCATCTCATTGGATAGGTATGTGGAACACTTTACTGCACTGTTACTGAGTTCATAGTCTTTTAACGATAGTTTTATTCCTAATTCTGAATTCTTATGTCCAGTATTGAGCGAGTAAATCTGTTGTTTTCATTTTCTCTTCTATTTCTTTTTTTTTTTTTGCTTCCTCTCTGCCCTCCCTGTTTGCTTTCTCATTTGAACTTTTTCTCTCTGTTTTCCAACATCTGTTATACATTTCACTCCTTATTTACCCTTTTTGTTTCTCACACCACAGATATAATTCTATATTTAAAGCATATGTGTCTGATTTATTTCACTCAAGTATATGGTCCTAAGGTGTATCTCTTTACCTAGAAATATCCCAACTTTATCCTTCTTTATGTCAGTGTGGTGCTCCATTGTATTAAAAACTCTCATCTTATCTATCGATGGGCATCTGGGCTCTTTCCAATGTTTAAGTATTACAAATTGTGCTACTATATAAACACGTGTGTGTGTGTGTGTGTGTGTGTGTGTGTGTGTGTGTGTATAACTATTATGTATGATTGTTTTAATTCTTTTGGAAAGATACTAAGAAGGGGAATACCTGGGACAAATGAAGCCTAAAGTTTTAGTTTTTTGAGAGATCTCCATACCAATTTCCACTGTTTTTTTTGCATCAGACTATACTCCACAACAGTGGAAAAGTGTTCCTTTTTCCCCACAGCTCCTTCAGCATTTGTTATTGTTTGATTTCTTCTTAGTAGCCAAGAAAGCTCAAGGTAAAACATTTGTAACTTGAGTTAAGCAGAGTTCTTACATGTGACATCCAAAAGACAAGCAGTAGAAGAGAAAATAAATTGATCTCTTGGTGTTTTTTGGGGGGGGAGGATGTTGAGACAGGGTCTCACTTTGTAGTTCAGGCTGTGCCTGAACTCACTATGTATCCTAGTCTAGTCTTGAACTCCTGATAATCCTCGTGCCTCTGTCACCCAAGTACTGGCATTAAAGGCATGTGCTACCACACCCAGAAAATAAATTGATCTTTATCAAAACTTTTGAAGCTAGGGACACAGCTCAGTGATAGAGCTCTCACCTAGCATGTGTGAAATCCTGGCTTCAATTTCTACTTCTAACACACAAAACTTGAAACTTTTATTCTGTGAAATCTGTAAAAAGAATATGTTAAAAGAATGAAAATACAGGGCTGGGATTTATCTCAGTGATTCTGGAGCCTGTCTTGCAAGTGCCAAGGGCCTAGTTCAATCCCCAGTAACCACATACAACAATACTGGGCGTGGTGACTCAAATTCATCCACCAGTAATCAGAACCACATACCACAGTGCTGGGTGTGGTGGCTCACACCTGTAATCCCAGCACTTGGGAGGCAGAGGCAGGAGGACTATTGTGAGTTGGAGGCTGAGCTCAGGGCCAGCCTGAACTACAAAGTGAGACTGTCTCAAAAAAAAAACAAAAAAAAAGTACAAACCACTGACTTTAATAAATATAAAGTTGGTATATAGACTATATAGATAACTCAAAATCCAAAGATAATAACTGGGTTATAAAGTAGGCAAAAAGGCTCAAGCGGACACTTAAACAAAGTGGATATAAAAAAGGTAGATCACATAAAACTGTGTATAACATGTTTAGTCATTAGAAACATGCTAACTAAAGCTATGAAAAAAATATTTACCTATCACAATGGCTAAAATGCAAGATAGTGGTCACACCAGATATCATGGGATGAGGAACTGATCTGTCATTTATTGCTGGTGGCAATGGAAAAAGGCATCACCATCTGTAAACAGTTACACCATTTCTTAGAAACTTATATCATAGGACTTAGGAATTACAGTCCTGATTTTGACCCTACTACAATGAAAACAAATATCTATGAAGAATAGTGCACAAATGTTTATATCACCTTCGTTTGTAACTGGTCACACCTAGAAACAAACCAAATGTGAAGCAGCGAGTGAAAGGATTAAGAATATTTTTCATCCATAAAAATACTCCTCAATTGTGCAAAATGAATTGTTGATATCTTCAAACTCGTGTGGATTTCCAGAGAATTGTGCTGAGTGGGAGAAATCAGTCTGATAAGGTTCCATACTATGTAAGCATTTGTGTCTCCTTTCAGAGTAACAAAATTACCATGGTGGGGAACAGATCAGTGGTTGTCAGGGGTTAGAATTGGGAAGGTTGGACTACAGAGGCATTTGACAATATAAACCTTTGTGGTGATAGGATACTTTTGTATTCTGATGCTCGTGGCTGTTGCATGAGTCGTATGGGGGATTAAACTTCATAGTAATGCACCCAAAAACAGATTATTTCATGTAAAAGCAGAAATTAAAATAAGATCTCTCACTAATGTTAGACATGTGCCATTTCCTGGCTTTGATATAGTACTATGACTATGTAATATGTTGTCAGTGGGAAAGACAGATAAATTAATTTTAGGTATTCTCTATTGTGAAACTTCTCACTTTGATTTTTAGAATAAGTATTTTGGTAAGGACAATGAATATGAGAAGCACCTTCTTAACATATTTTGAACTGGGCTATACATTATTATTTGTATGCACAGTGTTATACAGCAAATCTCTAGAATTTATTCATCATGAGTAATTGAAATTTTATTTCCATCAATTTAGTGTGATTCTTCATTTTTTCCTCTTGCCACTGACAACTGCATTTGCAGGTTTGACTATTTTGGATATTTCATACAAGTGGAATCATGCCATGCTTGGCCTACTGTGACTGGCTTATTTCATTTAGCGTAACATTTCCAAGTTTCATCCACTCTGACCTATACTGTGGGGTTTCCTTGTTTTTTAAGGCTGAATACTATCCCATTTATGTGTGCATTACATTTTCTTTGTCAAATCATCTGACTATGATAATTTAAACTAATGAGGATAATGCTTTGCCATGGACTTTAGAGTGTTAATATTGCCTCAAGATCAAGACTTTTGCTCTTTGGGATAAATACTTAGTCATGAGCTTTCTGAATCACATAATTCTGTTTTTAAGTTTTTAAAGGTTTTTCCTACCATTTTCCATGACAAATATGCTGTTTTTCATTCCTAGCAAAAGTGTGAAAGTGTTCTACTTTCTCCATTTCCTCCTCACACTTGTTACTTTTTGTGTTTGTGCTTTTGATAACAGTCATCCTGACCTGAGTGAGGTAATATTTCATTATAATTTTTATTTCTATTTTCCTGAAAATTATATTAAACATTTTCTCTATGCTTATTGTTCATTTATATGTGTTTTTTGGGAAAATCACAGTTCAATAGTTTAGTGTACTTTAATTATCAACTTATAAATCTTGTTTCTGCTGAGTTTTAGGAAATCTATATATTTATAGATTAGCCCTTTATCAGATACGTAATTTGCAAAAATTTTCTCCCATTCCATATTTTGTCTTTTTATTCTTTTGATTATTTCCTTTGCTGTGCAGAAGATTTTAGCAGTCTAATTTTGCAACTTTTGTGCCATATTATTTCAAAATAAAATTTTCCAGAAGTATGAGTATTTCTGAAACTTTCAGGACTCTTTGCCAGATTAGGCTTTTAAAAGCTGGTGCTCATTTTCTCCCATTTTAATAGTTCTCCTAGTTGCTTTCTAATCATTTGTCTTACATTAGATTCTTTATATGCATGTCACTCTCTCAAATTGGGCAATTATTCATTATTTTGCCCCAAATCCCCTTTTTATTTGTTCCTCCTCAATTGAACTACAAATTATATCCATCACTTCAAAAGGTTTCCCTGTATCTCTGTAATGGTTTTGTCTTCTATGTAGGGTTGGAAGAATACTTAACACGAAGTCCACCTTCTGAAAAATATTCTAAGTTCCCCTTGTTATTCATTATAGGAACTACATTATCAGGAATCTAGAACTTTCTCATCTTTCTTTACTGTTGATTTTGCACATGTTATATTGTTATTGGATTGATGTCTCTTTTTGAGAGAGTGGAAGTATTGTCTCATTTATGTACCTACATGGTATGCTACCTAACAAAAAGTACCCAACATCAAGTTGGTCATAAATAAATACATTTTGTATAAGGATGTAGAGGTAAAAATACCTTTTAATTTATTCAGAATTAGTGTGATTGAATAAAGCTTTTTGTATTTCTGGTTATTTCTGGTTTTATTTTGGTTAATTGCCACTGATGTTATTTTCTCCCTTTTGGTGAGGTATTTTCAAAGCATTATTTAAGTACAAAACTATCCATCTTTTGTCATTTTAAATACATTTCCGTGGTTTCAGGTTTGATTTCTTGAAAAACTACTAAATGAGTAATTCTGCATATTTTTATCTTTAACACTGTAGTGAATATTGTGAAGTAAAATTTATGTATTTTTTCTTTATTTTTATGCTTAGAAAGATACTCCGCATCTCAAATAATAAACTTTTTTCCCCTAGGAATTATAATATTCTATTTGAAAATAAACCAATTGTTCACCTATAGTTTACTATGAAGTTAAGTACAGATTAATTTGTATTTCCCTGATCTTGCTTTTTAGCTTCACTTACCACAGTTATCTTTTCTTTCTTGTGGGTAATTATTAAGAATAATCAGTTACTTTTTAATTTTTTTTTTACATAAAAACACACACGCAGTAGGTATTTCTGTGCTGTCACATTGAATTTTAACATGCATCCAGTGACATTTAAATCAGAATAAACATATCTCTCTCCTCAATAATTTATCATTTAAAAAATAAATCCTTTCAAAATACTCCTCTGCCACCTGTTTGAAATGTACAAGATTGTTACCTGTGGCCACCATAAGGTTCAGAGGTACAACAGCAATTCTTCATTCTAAATGTAACTGACGGGGCTGGAGATTTAGGTCAGTGGTTCCAGCATCTGCCTGGCAAGCACAAGGTCCCTTATTCGGTCCCCTGCACCACATATTGATGCTGGGCATGGTGACTTACGCCTGTAATCCCAGCACTCGGGAGGCAGAGGAGGCAGGATTGCTATGAGTTTGAGGCTCACCTGGGCTACATAGTAATTTCAGGGCCAGCCTCAACTACAATGCAAGACCCTGTATAAAACAAACAAACAAACAAACAAACAAACACCTAAATTTAACTTAATACCCACTGATCCACTTCCCCCATTTTTTTGAATTTTACTTCCCCCATTCTCTGATAATCAATTCATAAATATGTAATTTTCCTGGAATCTTTACTGTGTTTCTCTGGTTTATTTATTCCAATAGTAGAAATGCATTATTTTAAAAATACTTTAACATGATATCTGGTTAGGCAAGTCATTTAAAATTTTTCTTGCTTATACTTATTAGTCTAAATATATATCTAAATATATATCTGAAGCAAATACTTCTGGCTTTTTAAAAAAATCTTTATTGGTACAATTGCATACACGCATCATGATTGCACTCCATAATGGGGATTTGTACCAGTATAAGACACAACTTAATTCTCATTTTTTCCCACAGCCCTACCCACCCTACCACCCCCCCCACATACATAAAATTTGTTTCCTTACTTTTTTGTTATAATCTCATTATTTTTCCCCCTTCACCCTATTTTACTTTGAGCATTTTCTATTTCACAATATATAATGTACAATTCTAGGACTCATTTACATCTGGCTTTTTTGATATTGCATTTCTTTCTTACTTTATCTCTTTTTAACGTAAGTGCTTCTGGGGTCTTTTTTCAAGTTTGATGCTGTTTTTACCTATGGGCCTTTCCCAGGCAATTGTACTGACTGTAGTTTACTTGTTTGCATTTTGTTTTATTGTTAAATTCAGAGACAATGTGGGGCCGGGGATTTAGCTCAGTGGTTCCGGCGCCTGTCTTGCAAGTGCAAGGACCTGGGTTGGATCCTTGGAAACCACATACCATATTGGGTGTGGAGACTCATGCCCAGCAGCAACCAGTACCACATACCACAGTGCTGGGTGTGGTGGCTCACGCCTGTAATCCGACCACTCGGGAGGCAGAGGCAGGAGGATACTGTGATGTTTGAGGCTGAGCTCAGGGCCAGCCTGAACTACAAAGCAAGACCCTGTCTCAAAAAACCTTAAAAAAACAATCAGAGACAATGTATTTCTTACCATACTGTCTAAGTAGATTTCCTACTATGTTTGTTGGAGATTTTGTAACTTATTCCCTTACCAATATTTTAGTAATTGAAACATTCATTTTCTGTTGTTACTGTTATAGAATGGGTAATACTATCATTCTTAATGATAAGTTATCTATTCCTTTCCTTGTGTATAGTTAATTCATTTATCTTGCCTTATATCTTTAATAAGAGTAATGACAGTTATCATATTTATTGTATTCCTGACTCCAGTGGAAACGTATACATTGTTTTCCCAGTCAATATAATGATATCAGTGTGAAAAAATATATGTCATAGGGGCCGGGGAGTTAGCTCAGTGGTTCCAGCGCCTGTCTCGCAGGCGCAAAGACCTGGGTTCGATTCCCTGGTAACCACATAACAATACTGGGTGTGGAGTCCCACACCCAGCAGCAACCAGTACCACATACCACAGTGCCGGGCGTGGTGGCTCACGCCTGTAATCCCAGCACTCGGGAGGCAGAGGCAGGAGGGTTGTGATGTGAGTTTGAGGCTGAGCTCAGGGCCAGCCTGAACCACAAAGCGAGACCCTGTCTCAAAAAAAAAAAAAAAAATATGTATATATATGTCATAACATTTAAAACCTGCCTAATTCTAATTTAGTCAGTCTTCTTTTTATAATTTTACAAAGATGAATGGACCTTATATTTCATCAGTTTCTTTTAAAATCTCCTATTGAATAAGCATATATTTTTCTCTGGCATACTTATGTGATCTATAGCCTTTCTAATATTGAATCACACTGCATTATAAGGAGAAAAATACAAGATATGATGATGTTTTTAAAGAATGTAGATTCATTTTGCTTTTAGAGTTTTGGAATTTTCCAGTTATCTTAATTGGAGCTATGAATTAACTTATTCATCTTTATTAGTGTTTTCTTACAAGCTAATTTTTGTGCCTAAAATAGTTGGCCAAATTTTCCCCAACTTTCCTTCAGCCATTTATCATCATGTAAATTGAAGAGTCCTTCCATCACTCAACTGGCCTTTCTCCAGTTGTGTTCTAAATTTTGCCAATGGGGTGGGCCCAAGAGATCAGGGAGGAGAGAGAAGAGGACATATAAAGATTTAAGGTGTGTCATGTCCCTATACCAAATACCTGCAATGAATGCAACTATTAGATATTGTGAACATAAGTTGAAAAATGAAAATGGGTGGAATGAATCTAGAGATAGAATTAGGGAAAACAGCAAGAAGGAGAAAGGGGCATAAAAAGAATCAAGGTATATTAAATAATGTACTTACTCCCTAAAATGAATGTAAACATTAGGTACTGCACACATGTAGTAAATAAAAAATTTCAAAAATCATGGTCCTTATATCTTACTGGTCCTTTATAGAAATCTTGGGAGATATGACAATCAGGCTAGAACAGAGCCATTGCTTCTTCATTTCTAGATTATAAATCTCCTTTGATTATAGCTAATGTGATACTGGGGTTTTCTGGGAACCACATAAAGGTGTTTATTTTTATTGACGTTAATAGTCACCAACAACCCAAATCTTTCCTTACAAACTTCTGCTTAGCCAGCTGAAAACCTGTCTGGGTGATTTGTTGAATCGACTGACAGTTCTTCATACTATAGCCTCTTAAATTTCATCTGTTTAGGGTTAGAATGTTATCTTAGCCTATTTTAATTCCTTTGAAATCTGAACTCTGCAGCTGAGTGAAGCTGCTAGTCTTATTTTTATGCCATTCACAAATGGGACATTTACTTACTGTATCTTCCTCTTGATCACTGAGAAATGTACAATTTTGAATAATTATGAGACTTAACCTATACTAAAGCACTAAAATTTCCATCCAGAAAGGTGCATATAATCATTGTTCATTTGATAATATCACTCAAACAATTATACATTTGAGTTTATTTTTTATCCAGAAGTAATTGAATATGTGCATAAGATTCAACCAAGTGCTGTGGTAGCTGAGATACAGCTACTAAAACTTGTCTTCTCAGCTTAAGGAGTCAGAGAAGATGGACAATGTAATAAATAAGATTAATCCAAGATACTATTTTTGATGAAAAATGTAAAAAGATTTAAAATAGCATTAAAAGGTTTAAGCTAAAAGGGAATACACAAATATTTCTCTAAATCTCATTGATCCAAGCATATCTGATCTGTGACAGGTGTCATGATGTACAACTGATTTCTTGGTTTACTAATCGAAAACTAATGCTGTTAACTGTTAGGCATGCTGCCTGCAGGAAATCTGGATCTGTCCTTCCTACAAGGATGACTCTGCTGAAGGCAAGTGGCAGTGCCTCCTTTCCAGGTGGCCTACATCCACTAAATGATAAGGTGTTAGAGCACGGCCTCTCAGCCTCACTTGGAAAATTCAGAGTGGTCTTTCTCCTTTCAGCATTCCTATTGAAGTTATCTGAGGCTTCCTGTGAGCATTTTATTTATTTTTTTCAATGTAACTTCTCTCTACGCACTGGTGCTTTTTCTCTTTTTCTGCTTCATTTATAGCTGGGGCACTTTGGAATCTGATATATGATACCTTTACTTATCTTGGTGCCATAAAATAACATTATGCTATGTTTCAGAAAATTTTTTGTCTTATTCTTGTTCAGGCCTAAATTCACATGGAAAGTGATTTTTTTTTAAA
>PVIR01011711.1:0-46548 GCA_004026965.1 Petromus typicus
AAGTAGATGCCGGAACCACTGAGCTAAATCTCCGGCCTTCAATCAGGGCTTTTAATCCAATGAAAAGCAAGCTAACAAAGAAGGTTGTTTCTGATTGTTTTCAGTGTTCGGAGGGAAATAGACGGAAGTGACGGAGTTGGTTGTGGAGGAAGTTCCGGCAGATGCCTCTGAGGTGGTGAAGGCGGGGCTGGAGGGGGGGAGGGGACAGCAAACACAGGGGCGGGGCTAAGTGATGGGGTCAGATCTGGAGTGACTTGGGTGACCTGAGGGCGAGAGAGAGGAACGTGGGAGCAAGTCAAGTAGGAGAGGGTCAGAAAACGCCAACCACCAAAGGTGGCTGCCCTCCTGGTTTGGACTGTCAGTCCCTACTGGTTCTTGTGGACACAGATTTTCATCTCTTGTCTTTCTCCTTCTGTGTCAAGGGAGTCATGTAAGGAACATGACTGGGGCAGCTGTGGAAATTTTAAAAGACTGTCCAGTTTTAGAGAAGAAGATTGGATAATTGTAAAATTTCCTGGATGTGGTAACTTGGCTGTGATGATGCAAGAACGTGCCCTTGTTTGGGGAAGTCACTGGAAATGTGCTGGGGTGGAACGACCTACCCCCTGGTAGGTGCTCTCAAAGAACCAGAAAAAGGATGCGTGCCTTGCGCGAGGGATAACGTGGAAGAACATTAAAAGTCTGTGACTTCGCGTGGAAAGTCAACTTGAATTTTTTTGCACTGTTTGCACGTTTTTGTAGCTTTGGTTATCAGTGGCCTTATGTCTATCATTTTGTCATCTTTCTCTTTGGTTCCTGGCTCCTCTTTCTCGGTTTTCTTTGGGTTGAATGTGTTTTGTTTTGTTTTTTGAGACAAGGTCTCGCTATGTAGTTCAGACTGGCCTTGAACTCACTATGGAGCCCAGGCTGGCTTCAAACTCACAGAGATCTTCCTGCCTCAGCCTGCCAAGTGTTGAGATTACCATGCCTAAGTGGGTTGAATATTTTTTAAATGATCTTTGTTGATTTATTAGCTGTGTATTCTTTATTTTTTTGGAGACAAGGTCTCACTTTGTAGTTCAGGCTGGTCGTGAGCTCAGCCTTAAACTCAGCCTTGAACTCACAGCAGTCCTCCTGCCTCTGCCTCTTGATTGCTGGGATTACAGGCGTGAGCCACCATGTCCGGCACTGTGGTATGTGGTACTGATTGTTGCTGGGTAGAGATTTAAGTCAGGTGAAAACTTCTTTTATGTTTTGGGATATTCTTTATTCCTGTGTGTCCAGACTTTCATACCTTTTTCTTTCTGTCTAAATTTCTATTAGGGCTGTGGGTTTAGCTCAGTGGTTCGTTCCCGCACTTGCCTTGCAAGCTCAAGATCTCGAGTTTGATAACCAGTAAACCCCCGAACCCCCCCAAAAGGATTTCTTTTAAAAGTTTTTTTTTTGGGACAGGGTCTCACTTTGTAGTTTTGGCTGGCCCTGAGCTCAGCCTCCAACTCACATCACAGCAATCCTCCTGCCTCTGCCTCCCGAGTGCTGGGATTACAGGCGTGAGCCACCACGCCCAGCATTGTGGTATGTGGTGCTGATTGCTGGTAGGTGTGAGTCATCCTGCCCGACATTGTTATATGTTGTTACTGGGGACTGAATTAGGGACCTTGCTCTTGCAAGGCAGGTGTTGGAACCATTGAGCTAAATCACTGGTCCTGGAATGGAAAAACCTGATCATAATGTCTGATCTTTTTGATGTCCTGTTGAAATTTTTTTTTTGTTTTTTGTTTTTTTTGGTGCCATGGATCCAATTTAGGCCCTTGTGTTTGTGAGGCAGGTGCAGCACCACTGAGCAACATCCCTGGCCCAATGTCCTGTTGAATTTAAGGGGCTAATACTTTGCTGAGGATTTTTGCATGCATCCAGTATCAGAGATATTGGTATTTTATTTTCTTGTGTCTTTGTCAGATTTTGGCAACAAGAAAATACTGGCCTGTTAGAATGAGTTTGGAAAGGTTCCTTTACTTTTAATTCTATGGAATAGTTTGAAAATGATAAATCTTTTGCAAACTTTGACAGAATTCAGTTGTGATGTGATTGGGTCTTTGACTTTTCTTTTATGGGAGACTTATCTTTATTACTGATTCAATTCAATCTCATTATTTGATATTGGTCTATTCAGGCTTTTAAATCTCCTCTAGGTTCAATTTTACCAATACTGAGATTGAACTCAGGGCTTTAGAAGGGAGCTACATCCCTAGACATCCCTCCTACCTTTCTCTGGAAATTTATGTCTTTTAAGACCAGGTCTCAGTAAGTCACTAAACTTCCAGGTTTGGCTAAAACTTGTGATCTTCCTGCCTCAGCCTCCAAGATACTGAGATTATAGGCAAACGCCACTTAGGCAGAAACATGGTGCAGCATGTACAGTTACATTTCTCAAACAGAATATTTTATGGCAAAAACATGGGTAGGGAGCCAAGGGCAAAAGCTGCCCGCCCTATTGGGTGTTATTGCCTTATCAAAGAAGAATAAATTAGACACACAAGCTCAAAAATCGCATGGTTGCTCTTGTACAAGAAACTCAAAGTATAAATAATTCAAAGGACAAAATACAAAATAATAATAGGAAACAAGGAGGTAGATCTTTTGCAAATAGGAAGGAGATCAAGAGATTGAGGTCGAGAGAAATGAAAGAAAGAGGAGATAAAGTAAAGAGAGTAAAGATGTGTTCCGTGTTTCCTGGCTATTTCTATTTAGGGTCCTATAAAACTCCTGGACATAAAGTCCATTCTTTCTCAAGTTTAGGGTGGTGTGTCCTGCTATTGTTTCATGGACTAGTTTGTCTACATCCTTAATGTTGTTTTCCTCACCGTCAGAAATTTCAGAAATGCGGGTGTTTGTTTAATGGTGTTAAGTGCTGTCCTCTCTGACCTCCCTGCCTTCCCTGTCTTTCTCTGCTTCTTTTATTTTCTCTCCCTTCTTTCCTTTGTTCCTTTTTGTTCTTCCTTCTATTGTCCATCCATCTCACTGGAATATTTCGAAAGACCTGTCCTTAAGCTTAGATTTTTTTCTTGTGCTTTTTCTAGTTTGTTGTTGAGGCTTTCAATTATGTGTTTTGACTTACTGAGTTCTTCATTTCCAAGACTTTTTTTTGTCCTGAGGATTGAACTCAGGACCTCACACTTAGCAGACAGGTGCAGTGCCTCTGAGCTACATCCCCAGCCCCAAGATTTATGTGTTTATTTTTTTTAAAGATAATGTATCACCGTGTAGCTCAGACTGGACTCAGACTCATGACAACTCTTCTGCTTCAGTCTCCCAAGTGTTATGATAAAAGGCATGTACTTGGCTTATTTTGTTTATTTTCAAAGTCTCTATCCTTTTGTTGAATCTCTCATTCATACACTGCATTATCACCCTCATTTCAATTAGCTGTTTTTCTGCGTTCTCTTAGATATCACTGAAATTTTTATAATTTATTCCTTTAAAGTCATCATCAGGTATTTCATCTCTGTCAATGCCATTGGGATCTGTTGCTAGATAGTTGTGCCCCTTGGAGGCATCGTATTACCTAGATTTTTCCTATTTCTTGTGCTTACGTTGAGACGTACACACTGGGTGGCTCAGGCTTCTCTAGCACTTTTACAGGGCAGGCTTCTTAAGGAAACAGCTTCCCTCTAGAGTTCTGTCTTGCAACTTTGGCTGGTTATGCAGCGTTGACTTTATTTCTGCCGGGCACCATGGTGTAGCCTCTGTAGTCACGTGGGTGCCTACCACAGTGGGAGAGACACTCCGTGTTTCCGTGGGACAGGCAAGGGTGGGGACACTTCAGCGGTTCAGTAGCTGTAGTGTGCACAGCGGTGGA
Organism: Petromus typicus; assembly: GCA_004026965.1. Classification (NCBI taxonomy): domain Eukaryota; kingdom Metazoa; phylum Chordata; class Mammalia; order Rodentia; family Petromuridae; genus Petromus; species Petromus typicus. Next base: position 3,839 of record PVIR01011711.1, read on the forward strand.
TGTGCTGCTCTATGCACAGCTCTTCCCAGGTGAGAATGCTGGTCCCGCCGGACAGTGGGATTTCCTCAGGAGCCACTGTGGCTGGCTGTGGCCCCAGCAGCGGTGAGGGCTCTGATGCACTTGTCCTGTGGGTACATGGACAGTGGTATGGACCCAGACACCCTGCACTCACACATTGGCCTGACCGCTGTGTGCTTAGACAAAGCCTGTGGGTGCAGAGGCTGCAGGAATCATGTAGGTGGCCTGGCATCGCAAGTTGTAATATTTTTCTCTGCTGTTTTTGCGGTGATAGACTCTTCCTTTCTCTCTCTCTTTCTCTTCCTTCCTTCTTTCTTTTCTTTGTCTTTCTTCCTTCCTTCATTTCTCTCTCTCTCTCTCTCTGTTGTTGTCCCAGACTTCTGAATCTTACAGGTTCCATTCACCAGAGAGCTTGTCGATGTCCAGCATTTTGTTACATTTGATCCTCTTTGTGGTGCAGGACGAGAATGCTGGGTATCATTACTTTACCATCTTGAAATATCCTCATCAAGTCTTGACTCTGCCTCAGGCCTGAAATGTATTACCTGGTCTCATTCCTCTGGGAAAGCATTGGCTTTTCAGTTGCATAGCGAACCTCCAAATTTTTTCATAGACGATGTCTAGGTTTGGTGAAACCTCCTCATTACCTCTAACTTTTAAGGGTCTGTATTCTTTTTTGGGGGAAGACATGAGGAGTGCCTAAAGATCTTTGTTGCAGGGCTCCTTATGAAGAATGTTCTGTTGGAAGAATCAGTGTCAGAGCTTTTCTTGTTAGCCTTTGACAAGTCACCCTGCCTCAGTCAGAGGAGGTGTCTGACAGAAAGCTGAGGAATGAGAGTCTTAAGCCCATGATGTTGGGTCAGGCTCTTGGCCACAAAGCAGACAAAGTACGAGTTTGTAGGTGCCAGTGATGGGCTTGGTCTCCAGTGATTGGTGGGACATTGGGCCTTGCTTATTGGAGTTTTGACTTAAATACCAAGATCACTCATATGGTGATGTCCTCGTGCAACAGGCGAAAACTGTGCCTCCTTGGGCTCATAAGAGCCACTGAAAATGTTTATTTAATGCACCAGTTCCAAGGCCTCAGCCCAAATTCCATAATTCAGCGCACACTGTGGTACGATGTTTTACACTAATCTCCCTGATTAGGGTGCATTTGCCCACGAACACCTTTTTGATCTTTTGGAAACAAGTTTTGTTTCCTGTAAGTCATCGTCTCCTCCTCTCTCCCTTCCTTTTCCTCCCCTGCTCCCCTCTTCTTCCTCTCTCGCCACGCTTGAGGAGCAAATCCTACACCTCGTTCATGCTAGGTTCTGCCACTGAGCCACACCCTTGCCCCCAAGAGTAAAAACTTCGATGTACCCTTTAACCACATTCACTAAATATTTTTTAATCTTTTTTTTTTTTTTTTTTTTAGGTTTTTTGAGACAGGGTCTCGCTTTGTAGTTCAGGCTGGCCCTGAGCTCAGCCTCCAACTCACATCACAGCAATCCTCCTGCCTCTGCCTCCCTAGTGCTGGGATTACAGGCGTGAGCCACCACACCCGGCACTGTGGAATGTGGTACTGGTTGCTGCTGGGTGTGAGTCTCCACACCCAGTATTGTTATGTGGTTACCGGGGAATCGAACCCGGGCCCTTGCGCTTACAAGACAGGTGCCGGAACCACTGAGCTAATTCCCCAGCCCCTGCCCACATTCACTAAATATTTTGCCACATTTGCTGTTCCTCTGCCTTTCTCTTTGTGTGCAAAGACTTTTGTCTTGAACCATTTGAAAGTAGTTTACAAACACCAAGGCCCTTTGTTTTAAATCTAGTACGCACACTCTTGGAGCAAGGCTCTTCTGTTACACAAAGTACAGTGGTTAAATTCAGGAAGCTCAACACTGTTGAAATGCCATTTATGATGGGATCATTGCTTGCATATCAGTTATCTGACAGCAGCCTTTGTGCCGCCCAGGATCCTACCTAGGGTCAGCAATCCCACTTGTCATGTGCCTCTCTTGTCCAGTGGACCAGGTTTTGAGAAACACCACTGCCAAGGTGATTGGTAGAGCAAGACAAGAGACTGGAACTCCCTGAGCACAGCTCACGCCCAGGAGCGCAGAGGCCCGCGGGCTGGGACGTCCTGCTGCCAGGGTTCCCTTGGGGGAGGGCCAGCGTCTGCCGGCCCGACCTCTGCAGTGTTTCTGCTCTTCCCGACCCCCCTCCCCCTGGGGTCCCTCACTTGCCCTATTTTATTCATTCCCTGGCACTCTGTCCTCCTCCTCCATCACCTGAGACAAGTGAGTCTTTATTTTGGGCAACTAAAGGAAAGGGAAAGTGATCAGAGAGGTAGAGAGAGTGAGTAGTAAAACAGTAAACCAAGTGGTCCCACCCTTGGGGCCCACAAACTGTTGGGTGCGGCTGTTATTACTACCAAATGCAGTACAAGGCTCTGTACTTTTCAACATTGTCTTTTATTATGCTACTAACCCAGCCCTGGGAAGGGCTCTTTTTTTTTTAAAGAGGTGAAAGGAGGAACTTGGGGTACATGACATTGGTGGGGCTGAGAAAACCCCCTATTTAGAAATGTGAGACAGGAGCAAAGTCATCATTCGAGATAAAAACACGGCCCCGCCCCCTGGGCCTGACCGAGGCCTCCAGGCCTTGCGCCCCCTCAGTGTGCACATTGAAATGTGGAGGCAGGAGCCGCGGCTTGCTCAGGCTGGCACTGGGAAGTGCCCAGGGAGAGTGGTTGCCTTCCTTGCAGCCCACATACCTCACATGGCCACCCGGCCCTACTATGGCCTCCCTGTGCCCAGCCCTCAGTTCCCACACTGCATCCAAGGATGCCCGCCCTCTCGAGTTCCATGGGATCTGCAGGCCACTGGACGTGCTGTGTTTCCTTGTAATATTCCTCCTCAAGCTTTACCTTCTGAAGTATGACTTGTCTTTCTGTTCTCAGCTTTGAAGTTACTTCTGAAGCTTCCATGGACAGACCCTCTGCTTGAGGTAGACACCCCACCCTGAAGTTGAGGGGTCCTGTGAAGAAGTCCATCCTGGCAGACAGTGATGGCTGTAACTTAACTGGTCCACGGGACCGAGTACTGTTTTCATCACCATTATATTTCTGGCTCATGGCATAGCAGCTGATGTCCAATAGGGGCTCAACGAAAGTTTATTAACTAAGTTAAAAAAAGTTTGCCTAGGCCATCTGACAAGTTGAAAATCAAAACAAAAAAAAAAAATTGAACTGTGTTGGGCAATGTTATGGCTTTTCCCGTGTATCTTCATTTCCTCCACCTCTTATTGTGGAAAATTTAGATTCAGCGCCCTAATAGCAAGTCTGAAGTTTGTTTTTAGTTTCTTTGTTTTCCCTAACCAAGCATCCAACCAAGCTGGGAGGTTGAGCTCAGACCTCATTGGGTTCAATCCATAGTACTAGAAAAACGAAACAAAAAACAAAACAAGGAACAAACCTATGCCATCTACTCTTTTCCATTTTAATGGCATTGCCCTCGCTGCTTTGTTGTGGGGTCAGGAAGTTCTGTTGCTCCCCAACCTTTGGTATCTACGTTGTTCTGGGACTTCTCATCACAGCCTCTGAATCCTTACCTTGCTTCACCCCCAGGGTCTCCCATGATGAGGTACTCGCCATAGGTCCTGGACACTCCACAGCCTGAGTCATTGCTGCAGTCTCTTAATGCCTGTGGCTTGTCATTAGAATTCCTGCCTTCCTTTCTTCCTGTCTTCCCACCCCCTGCTTTGAATGCTACTTCTCCTTCAAGGCTGAGCTCAGATTCCTCCTCTGAGGTTCTCAAGAGTTCAGATTGTTCTTTGGGAATCTGTTATGTTGACAAGTCAGATGGCACGATGACGCCTGGATAAGGGAGCGAAAGAGGGTCCTCCAGACTGAAGAGGCTCCTTATTTCCAGAATAAGGAGCTAGAGGCCAGACAGTGAGCGACAGCTGTCAGGGTGAAGAGTCATGTGCATCACCGTGTGCTAAGAACCAAGGCTGGATCTCGCCTGCCTTGGCTCCTTTATTCTTCAGTTCTCGGGGTGGGGGCAACAGAAGACGGCTCTCAGTATCTTCTATCATTAATGTTAATGACCAGATGTTACATGAAAGTAGCTGCTCTGTTTATTTAAATAGAAATCAGTACGTGAATGAGAAAAAGCTAGAGTGTAGAGAATGAGAAGAAAGTTTCATTCCCTCATACTCAAGCTGCGTGCTTTCATCATCAGAGGCAACTGCTAACGAGGTTTCTTGTTTATCTTTCTGGAAGAATTTCATGTATAAATCAGCATAGGTGAATATAGATTTCTTTAAAAAAACCCAACCAAATAGGAGCCTAGTAGACTTTGCTCCGTGTCTTGTTTTCTTCATGTAGAAATGGACTCTAGAGAAGGTTTTGTTTCACACATACACGTCTACTGTGTCTCGGGGCAGCCTAGTATTCCATAGACTGATATGTCTCCAGCTGAACTCGTGGGCTCCGTATGGCCGACATTTAGATTATTTCCCCTGCTCTGGATTGTGAACAATGCTTTGAGGAGTACACATGCATGAACTTCTTTATTTTCGTGTTATATAACCTTTATTCTTTTTTCATGTAAACAAGGGTAGCTGTGGATAATTGCTTCTTCTTCTTCTTCTTTTTTTTTTTTTTAGGTTTTTTGAGACAAGGTCTCGATTTGTGGTTCAGGCTGGCCCTGAGCTCAGCCTCCAACTCACATCACAGCAATCTTCCTGCCTCTGCCTCCCGAGTGCTGGGATTACAGGCGTGAGCCACCACGCCCGGCACTGTGGTATGTGGTACTGGTTGCTGCTGGGGTGAGTCTCCACACCCAGTATGGTGTGTGGTTACCGGGGATCGAACCCGGGTCCTTACGCTTGCAAGACAGGCGCCGGAACCACTGAGCTAACTTCCTGGCCTGATAATTGCTTTGTTTTAAAAACATGGAGAAGAGAGGTTTTAGGAATTTTTTAGAACAAAGTTTAGTGGAAGGTATTTAGAAACTTTCACTTTTTCAGAACAAGGCTAGATTGGAAATATGGAAAAACTATGATATGCCCTTTCATAAGTAAAAAACTCAACCAACCAAACAAAAAACCCAAACAAAGCAAATAAGTAAAAATCATAAATTTAGTTTCAGGAAATCTTCCCAAAGTTCATATTTTTCCCCACATGGATGACCTCCATGGTTTTATTGAAGTATCTATTGTTTTTTTAAAAACTGATTTTATTGGTACATTTTATAACACATCATGATCACACCCCCCATTGAGAATTTGTACCAGTACATGACATGACTTAATTCTGTCTAAGACATTCGTTTCTCTTGTCCCCCTCTCTGGGGTCCTCAGCACAGTCAGCCTGACGTCTGCGCCTGGGATGGACAATGACACAGGCCGAGGAGCAGCGTGTTCCAGGCCCTCGACCAGCCTCTCAGGCTTGTCCAAGCAGCACAGCCCTTGTTCTGCTGCCTGCTCTGGGTAGCGGGAACTCAGACGCTGGGAGGTGTCAGCCAACACAGATCTCCTTGCTCTCACTTTCTTTTAAACTCAGTGAAATCTAGCACCCAAGATGAAAAAAAAAATGCCTCTCTCTATATTAGCAGTGAATAATTGGAAGGTGAAAGTTTTTAGCTGGGTATGGTGGCACATAATCCCAGCACTTTGGGAGGCCAAGACAAGAGGATCCCAAATTTGAGCCCAATATGAGTAATTTAGTGAGATTTTGTTTCAAAATTTAAAAAATAATTAAAAAAAAATGCTGGAGAGGGGCCAGGGATTTAGCTCAGTGGTTCTGGTGCCTGTCTTGCAAGCGCAAGCACCCAGGTTGATCCTCAGTAACCACATAACAATACTGGGGGTGGAGACTCACCCCAGCAGCAACCAGTACCACATACCACAGTGCCGGGCGTGGTGGCTCACGCCTGTAATCCCAGCACTCGGGAGGCAGAGGCAGAAGGATTGCTGTGATGTGAGTTTGAGGTGAGCTCAGGGCCAGCCTGAACTACAAAGCAAGACCCTATCTCAAAAAACCTAAATAAATAAATAAATAAATAAATAAAAAGGCTGGAGATGTAGCTCATTATGAAGGCCCTGGACTCAATCATTCCTCAGTATATAAAAAAGTAAAGGCCTGAGAATATAGCTCAGTGGTTCTAGTGTTTGCCTGGCAAGTGCTAGGTCCTGAGTTTGATCCCTGGTACCACATACCACTGTTCCCAGCATCGTGGCTCACTCCTGTGATCCCAGCACTCATGAGGCAGAGGCAGGAGGATTGCTGAGTTCATGGTTAGCCTGGTCTACATAGTGAATTCAGGGCAAGCCTGAACTATAAAGTGAGAGCCTATCTCAAAAAACTAAAAAAAAAAGTAAAAATGGAGCAAACTTAACAACAATAAAAAGACCTGTACACTGAAAACTGTGAAACTTCTGTGAAATTGAAGTCCTAAGAAACAGTAAAATAAATGGCATATATTAAACAATTCAATTTTTGAGATGTTGCTAGACCCTTAGAATGATCTATAATTTCAGTACACAGTCAAATTTTTTTGTAAGATTTTTTAAAAAGAAATTGATATGCTGATTCTAAAATGTGCATAGAACAACAACACAAAAGAAAATAAAGCCAAAATAACCTTGGAAAAGAAGAAGAAAGTTAAAAGATTTCTATACCTTGAGTTCAAGATTTGCTACAAAACTATGAAAACCAAGACAGTTGTACTGATGATGGGGATCATGATGGAGATACAGGTGCATGGTGGAATAATGATATGGCCGTGTGGGTTGAGAGTTTATGTGTTAAGGTGTCAGGGCCACAGTGCCCAGCTACTGGGCCGACCTTGTTCTAGATGCTTCTGTGAGGGTGTTTTGGGGATAAGATGAACAGTTACATTGGTGAACTCTGGTTGAAAACATTCCCCTGTGTAACATCGGTGGGCCTCATCCTGTCAGCTGAAGACCTTGACAACAAAGATGGACCTCTTTGAGTCAAAGAGGAATTCTGCCAAGGGACTGGCCTGTGACTTAGGTTGCAGCTCTCCCTTGAGTCTCAAGCCTGCCAGCCTTGCTATCAGTGTTGGGACTTGTCAAGCCATCGCAGGCTGTCACCAATCCTTATGGTCAATCTCCCCCTTTCCTCTACACGCACAAATACATGCACAGCTGTGTACATCTGGTTGCTTCTGTTTCTCTGACAATGGGCAGAATGTTGAACTTAGATCCCATCAAAAAATTAGCTCAAAACATACTATAGACTTTTATATGTCAAAGCCAAGTATGCAACACTTCCAGAGTAAGACATGAGAAAAGTACTTGAGATTTTGGATTATAAAGAAAAGGTTTTACACACAGGACCCAAAAATACTTCAATAAAAATAGAGAAAAACAAAAATTCAGATTTAAGCAAAACACAAAACTTTAATTCTTTAAAAAGATATCACTAGGAAATAAAAAAAGATGAGTCACAGATAACCTAGAACATCAAATTACAAAGTAAGAGAGACCCTAGGGAACCACCCATTAGAACAGGCACAACTTTGTTTCCATTTCACTGGGCAAACAGGCAGTATGAAGAGACCTGGTTCTCGATCCATGCACGGCAGATGTTAGCCAGCCTGCCCCAAGAGGACACTGCCCCAAGAGGACACCGCACGTGAGATCGAACCACGATGTGGGAGGTTCGGGAGGAGGTGTGGAGGGCACAGTGAGCTGGCCTGGGGCACCTGATGCGTGTCTATCATTAGGCATCCTGGTGGTCACACTGCAGCCTGAGGACGGCTGTCACCTGCTACTTCCACATTTTAAACCTGGCTCTCGCCACCACCCTGACCAGGTGCGCTGAACCAGCAGCTCTCTCCACTGAAAGGTCCTTATAAACTGAAGCTACTTGCAGAGGACACAGGGACGTGGCAACCTGGGTGACTCTTGAGCCCCTGGGGACAATGAAATGGCTGGGAGCTCCTGGTCTTGCACCCAGGGAGCTCTTTTTTTTGCTTCCAGTTTTTTGTGGCCCAAGGAAGGCAGCGGTATGAGACCACTGAGGGTTAGCTCGGGGCTGGAGATGATCTGGATTCAGATTTTGGCTCCATGACACATTACACTGTAACCTCCAGTGAGTTAATGAACATCTCAGGGTGTCACTGGCCTGGGGAAGACTTGCGACTCTTGATGCTCACATGGTATGTGTGTGTGTGTGTGTGTGTGTGTGTGTGTGTGTGTATGTGTGTAGACAACATTATAAATTTTGGGACCTGATGATTAGTAGCTTCCTAGGATTTTTCTTGCTTTAAATAGTGCAGTGGCCTAAGTAGAAACTCGAGTTAAAGTCTGGTCATTAAAATCATCGTTGCAGAATAAGTTTTTGCCTTGAACATAGCTTCTTCCTCCCTCCCACTGTGTGACCTTGGACAAACAACTTCACTCCTGGCTCCCACAACATGGTGCACAAGCCAGCAGGTTGTCAAGTGAAAAAGACCACATGTGGTGTCCTGTAGCAAGCACACATGCAGAGACGACTGTGTTTGCATGAAGTATTTCTGGGAAGATTCATAGGAAATTGATAGCTCCTGGAAGCTCAGTGCCCGCGAAGGGATGCCAAACAAGGAAGCCATGTTTGACTCCATATGCTTTTGTCGCATCTGATTTAAAAATTAATTTAAAATTTTACTTACTTGTTTAGTGATATTGCGATTGAACTCAGGGCCTTGCACATGACTAAGCACATCCTGCACACAAGCCCCTTTGATCTTTCTTGAATTTTGAAATATGTAAATGTATTACCTATTAAAACATATCATTAAAAACGGTATATGACTGAGGATGGTGGCATATACCTGTAATCTCAGCTGTCTGGGAGGCTGAGGCAGGAGGACTGTGGGTTCCAACCATGTCTGGGCAGGCAACTTGACAACTTAGGGAGACTCTGTCTTAAAAACAAAACAAACCAAAGGAGTTTATGATGTATCTTAGTGCAGAAACCTTGAGTGCAGTCCCCAGTACCGGAAGAAAAGGAACATGATCTGAGCTGTACAGAACGGAAGTTACGTGTCCTCCCCCGCCCTCTTCTACATCCATGCCTTGAGAAAACCGGTAGAATGCGTCTTCTCTGTGCTCAGACATGAGTGTGCCAAGCATGTAAATTGAACTACGTTTTCTTTTTAAAGCCAAGAAGCAAACAGAAAAGAGATCATACTTTTTTCAACCATCGGTAGCTTGGTTTCCCTTCATGCTTAAACAACTGCTAGTCATTCTCCAGGCCAAGCCAATACATTTAAATTTGTTACTATTATTTTTCTTTTAGTAGCAAAACCATCCATTCAGGCATGTACCAGAATGAACAACCCTCAGGTGCAGCATGGTTGTTTCTCATGTCTCTGTGTGTGCGCCCATGCCTGTCGCTTCTGACCATGCTGTAAAAACATCTTTATTCATAACAAGAAACCTTCTCAGCTGCTTTCACATCCTCCCTCCCTTGTTGTGCGAGTCCTGTGCGCTGGGCTGGGTAGTGAGGCTTCTTCTTTGGGAAGCAGTGTTGTGGATGGAGTTCGTCCTGCTCTATCACTCACCAACTCACGGTGCGACTTTGGGTAGGACTACCCTCACCACCCCGCTCTAAGTCCTTCCCTCTGTTGTAGAGAGAATTGGACCTGGTGGCCCCAAAGGACCTTTCCATTTCTGTTATCTTCATGAGACTGTAAGTTCATAAGAAGGGGAACCATACTGCTTCCTTCTTCACTGACGGTGAAGTTCACAGGAGTCCCTTGGCGAGTGGTTGTTGAACAGATGCATGAATGAACCTCGGTTTGCTGTCATGCAGCTTGGTCAGAGCACAGCTATGCAAACTCCTGTTCTCTTTTTCCTGTACCTTACGCTGCCTCCCACCTTGCATATCTTCGTCCTTGACCTTTACATCTTGTAACCACGGCAACATTTGCATATCCGCTAATATTCATGTGCTGTGTTTCACTCTCATTGTATCATTTGCTCCTTAGCTGCGGGTTCTACTCTTAGCACCACCATTTACTACCTGCTTGGCCTCAGGCAAGTTCCCCAACCCTGTGTTCTTCTCTATCAATAGGAATGGAAGGTCAGTACTTACCATGAAGATGGGCTCCATGTAAATTATCTGAGAGAGTGTGTGCGGTGCTCAGCAAAGTCCCTGGTGGGCAGTAGGTGCCCAATAAATGGCTCCCATTGTGGTTTGAGCAGGTGAAGCATAAATGAAACTCATTTTGAGTCAACAAATGTGTTGTTATGTGTTAGCTGTGTGAGCAACGGGCCTTCTCTGAGTTGCTCATCACAGAACCCTAGAAACATCCATGTGGTGTAGAACTTTATCAGAATGAGCAAGTGCATTGTTCCCATGGTCTTCTTTGAGTAAAAGACACATGCAAACACATAGAATACAGACTTGTACACTGACTTAGTTCCTATGTTTTTCTTTTCTTTTTAGTTTTTGAGATAGGATCTTGCTTTTGTAATTCAGGCTGATCCTGAACTCAGCCTCCAACTCAAGCAATCCTCCTGCCTCTGCCTCCCTAAAACTGGGATTACAGGCATGAGCTATCATGCCTGGCATTGTTGTATGTGGTACTGATTCTGGTGGGCTACCATGCCTGGCATTGTTGTATGTGGTTACCAGGGACTGATCCCAGGACCTTGTACTTGCAAGGCAGGTGCTGGAACCACTGAACTAAATCCCTGGCCCAATTCCTATGTGTTTCTTATTTCAAACATCTCGGTTATTTTTTTATCCCATCTAATTAGTTTTGGTAGCTACTTTGGAAACCTGAGCAGGGGGTTGGAATAGGTGAGGGAGGAAATGGTGAAGGTAGCTGCAGGCTGATTTGCTTTTATTTTCTTCACAAGGTGTGAGGTTTAACTCTTCATCAAATTCTGTTGATGCAGAAAATACTTGGGATATGGTCAGTTTGCTGAGGCAGAAACACAAAGAATTATTCATTGCAGAGAAGCAAATCAACTAGGACATCTCTCATGGAAGTTACAGATGAGCAAACTAATTTACTGTTTCATAAGATGGAGATGTTCGGCAGGAGACTGGGCCTCGGGTGAGGCTGGATCCGGGGACTCTACTGCTATTTCCGTGTGCAGTCTCTAATACTGGTTTTGTTTTCAGTACCTCCATGTGAGTCTCCAGCAGGCCCCGACTCCCCCTCGGTGTAGCCGGAGGCTATGGCCGGTACCAGCCCTACATTTCTATGCAGCATCTAGAGGAAGAGGAAGGCTGTTTTCTGGAGGAGACACTTCCCCAGTTCAGCGTTGCTCCTTTCTCACTGGCCTTATGTGCAGGTCACGGGGTCTTTGCTGAAACGTTGTTGTTATTTTGAAGAATGGATTAAGCCAGTCACTTCCCACCTCTGGAACTAACAGGAAGCTCACTCTCACCTCAGAATAACGCAGGTGAAAACAGGAGTGTGATAGTTTCCCACAGGCAGTGTGGAGTAGTGTGCGAAGGGCAGCGAAGACTATGTAGGAGGTACATACCGAGTGTCCACTAGCGTACCGATGGAGAACTTCCCACGCACTTTACAGACTCCAACTCATTTAATACTAGTAACAGCTGGACGTGCTACCACTATATTTTCTTTTTCTAGCTTGAGGCAAGGGAGGCTGAGTGCTATCATGCAGGTGGCCCATTTGGAGGTCAGCCTGGCTCCGCTGGCCTCAACAGTACCACTGTGGCAACACTCTCATAGTTTTCCCAGATGTAGTTTGGGACCGATGTGAGGTTCTGTTTCATAAAATCATTTCTCTAATACTGTTTTCTGTAAATGGCATAAACCCATGAGATGCTGTTTGAAGAGGCTGTTGTACCTACATTACTCTGAATCATTCTGTTTAACTGAAAGCTTTTGGGTAGGATTTGTTCATGCTTTTATGAGTACATGGAAAAGACAAAGCAATATTTGTTGAAAATTACCCCTAAAGTGTACTTATCTTTGATCTATAAATATTTACTGTTAGCTCCTTTCTAGTCTTTTATCTGTCATCTTTTACGAGCAGCCGGGCTAATGTTGCCTCCCTAACCCCCCAGCTCTGACGAGGCAGAGCAGAAAGGCGTAAGAGAAGAAGGGCTCAGGGAAAGATGTTTATGCAACCCTGCTCTGACCGCGTTGCTTCCTTTTTCCTTTTCCTCTTTTCTTTCTTCCTTTATCTCTTTGTTAACCTAAAATTTCTCTGCTCTTTGGAAGGTATAATACATGAAGAATTTTTTTTTTACTACAGGAAGTACAGTTGAGGAAAGGTAAGAAAGATCTGTTTCATCTCCCTTTTAAAAACAGCTACTTTTATCTTTTTGGTGTGTTTCATTCACTTTTTCCTGAGAAATCAGATGATAGTCACGAGACTTCTGCTGTATTATTTCCCCTTTTAAAGTCGGCTGGAGGATTTTTAGTGTTATGAAGCCTTCTTCAAGGAGTGAATGCGCCTTCTATAGATGCACTCTCATTTATTTAACCAGTTCCCTCTTTGGACAGTCTGATTTGCTGTCAGTATTTTGATGCCCACACGGCTTTGCTCTGAACCTCATGTGGCTCAAACTTTGCTCTCAGCTTTGGTGATTTCTTTCATTTCCTGGGGAAGGTGCCCTTTCTGGTGGATTCTGTCTTTCCTGTTTGCCTTCCCAGAGGGTGGGATTGACAGAGTCAGTGTGAACACCAATTCCGGATGCCTGTGTTCTCAGTGTCCCAGCATCCATTGGCGTCTCAAGGTGAGGATAGTGTAGTTTAGGCCCTGCAATGGTTTGGGTTTAATTAGTCCTCAAGGTATATGTATTGGAGGCTTTGTCCTCCCGGTGGTGGAAACTTGCAGACCAGAGGTGGCTTCATGGAAGGTAATTCGGTCATGGGGCGTTGCCCTCTGCTTCGAGTTCTCTCAAGAGTGGACTGTTCCAGAAGAGTGACACTCCCCCACCCTCTGGACCGCTGGCTCCCCTTCTGACCTCTCCCTCTCACTCGTGTTCTTACCATGATGGCATCCGCCATGTTGTGAAGCAGCCAGTGGGTCCCTAGCATAGGCTGAACTGATGGGACCAGCTGACCTTGGACTTTCAGCTTCCAAAACTTTAAGCTAAATAAACTTCTTTCCTTTATAAAGCACCCAACCACGGGTATTTTATAGCAACCGCAAGTGGACTAATACACATCCATTTCCTTTGCTTCTATGTCCAGAAATGCAGAGTTTCCCAATATACCTTTTCAGTTTCCAGACTCTCCCAGTCCAGGAGGGCAGCTGGCATCATTACTGTTTCCTGTATAGCAGACATCAGCCGGGTGCCGTGATCTCTTTACCTGTATTCCAGTTCTCTGAAAGATAAATAATAGTGATCTTTTGCTCTTTTACTTTCAGAGTCTGTGATGTTGGGTGCTTTACTTGCTATGAAAATAAAGCTAATCTGGGGCTGAGGATTTAGTTCAGTGGTTCCGGTGACTCTCTTGCAAACGCAAGGGCCCGGGTTCGATCCCCAGTCACCACATACCATACTGGGCATGGAGACTCATCCCAGCAGCAACCAGTACCACATACCACAGTACCGGGCGTGGTGGCTCACACCTGTAATTCCAGCACTCGGGAGGCAGAGGCAGGAGGATTGCTGTGATGTGAGTTTGAGGCTGAGCTCAGGGCCTGAACTACAAAGTGAGACCCTGTCTCAAAAAACAAACAAAATTTCTAGTCACTTTCCCTTTTGCAAAAGATCTATCTCTCTGTTCTTAGTATGTGTCTTTTATTTGGCTCTTTATTATGTTGCATTTTGAGGTAGGATCTTGCGGCTGCCCAGCCTGGCCCCACGCTGGCACTTGTCTTGCCTCAGCCTCTTGGAGCACTCTGATCACGGTTGTGCTCCCCCACGACTGCCTCGGCCTTCTTCTCTTGGCTCCTCCCTGTTGTGTTTATGCATGTGTCAGTTGTTGGTAAGACTAGTTTTGCACAGAGGAAGAGTTAAAAACACTATACAAGGTCTGCATGCCAGATAGCCCTGTGCTATTAGGAAGGAAGGAAGGAAGAAGGCGGGTTTGGTGGCAGTCAGGGACGTCAGTCCGTGAGGATCGCTATTCTTTGTGTCCAACACTGTGTGTGTGTGTGTGTGTGTGTGTGTGTGTGTGTGTGTGTGTGCGCAAGAAGGATTTTGGTACATTTTCCTTTGCAGGAAGTAGCCCAGCAAGGTTAGTAACTTTCCCTTGAACACGCAGAGATGAAGGTGAACTGAATTCTAACCTCAGGTGCCAGCTGAATTGCATGCTGATCTAGGTAACTGCTGTAACCCTCACCCTAACAGCAGCTGTTTATTTGGGGAATTTCCTGGGTTCAAGAGCGCCATGCATCTCACATCTCAGCTACCGAGTGGGCTGAAAACATAAGCATTGTTATGACGCCAACAGGTGTTTTTCTCAGCCACCTCTGTCACAATTTCCAAGTACCATGTCAAAGGTCCTGTGGACCAAAGAGCCCAGATAGAGATACCTCATCTGGGGAACAGTGGGGTCATCTTTCTAGTTCTGCTTTTACACATCTCTCAGCCCACACTGTGACATGAGAGGTGAGCTGTGGCTGGACTCTCAGTCCTCAGTAGGTGCCATGTAAGACACATAGATGTGGAGCACAGTTGTACCTTCAGCACAAGCAGGTACAGTGTCAGGGCCCAAGGAAATGTGCGTAGGTACTTCTCAGGAGTCGTGGGTTAAAAATAATTGGTTGGCCCCCAAATTGAAAACACCCATCATAAATATATTTATGCTATAGACACCTAGAATAAAAACATCTAGAAAAAGCAGCTATAAAATCAAAGCCAGTGCATGTTTAATTAAATGCTGAACATTAGAACATTGTATTAATTTGTCATATAACCACATTATCATGCAGCTAGGGAAGATGAATTCCTGGTTCTGTTATTTATAATATCAGGGAACGCAGTACTGAGGAGAGAGGATATGTGACCTTCCTGCAGCAGTGAACTGGGGGAGGAATGAGAAATGAGATACTGAGGAATGAGGAATGAGAAAGGAAGGTGATGTCACCTGAAATCATATACAACTCAGGGTTCATAAACCTGAGGCTACCTCCCAAGTGAGAGAAGGGATCGCTCAGAGGCCAGAACTCCTTCCAGTGTCACGTTTCTGAACGGTACACTTAGGACATGCAGCGCGGCATCCAGGGTGGGCTTCCAAGTCACACAACGGGACGACAGTGGTCGAGTGCGCAGCACTTTGTATGGCGCGTCTCGCATGTTCTGTGAGCAACGCATTTAAATTCCCTTCACTCTACTCACCCCTAGGAGAATATGGTATAAATTTTGATTATAAAAGGACAAGACTCAGTTCAGATAGCATCCGGAAAGGCTGCCTCATTGATTTTAGTCAATTCTTTCCGAGGTGAAAGGCAGACAGTGGAAGTGCATATAGCTGGCAGCCTAGAGATATTTAAATCCTGGCTCCAAGCTTCCACTTGGCTGTTTCTGGAAAACGCACACCAAATGAGCCCCAGGTGCTGTGATGAACCCTCAGGAGCACAGAAGTTAACAGCCTGGAACTGGGTAATGAACTTGTTAGCAGAAACCAGCCAGCCCTGAGTTCCTCCTGTTGGTTCCGAGTCTTGCCCCAGTTAATGGGTCCAGATGACTGCAGCTTTCTCTAAACAGGATGGTCACTAATCAATGTGATGCAACTCTTGACCTTTCATACAGCTTCACAAATAGGTCCTTTGCTCCTTAGTCCCACCCGGGCCGGGTTAGCAGTGCCCCAAATGCTCCTGGTCACACTGTGCCCCCTCCTTTTGCCCACCTGGAGCTCCAGCAGTGCTGATCCCCATGTGGTCCGCTCAAGGCGAACTCAGGTACCCCACCTTCGCAGAGGGAGTGAATCTCACCTAAGGAGATGGCTTTGATGTGGACCTTTCAAGAGGTAATGTAATGCAGTGTTTGGGGCCGAAATTTGGGGACAGCAAAGATCATGTCAAACTCTGAGTCTACTTGTTTCTACCTGTGAAACCTTGGGCAACTTGTAGAATCTCTCAGTCTCAGTTTCCTCATTTGTAACCTTGAGTTAAGAACAGTGTCTACCTTTGGGGGCTGTGGGGAGGATTAATAAGGATGGAAACTCTTACTAACAGTGTGACCTTGGCCAAATGCCCCCAACCTTACCATAGATAAATTCTGCATCAGTAAAACGGGGAGCATAATACTGGCTCCCTGCTCGGATTGCTGTGGGATTAGCAAAGATCATGCGTGTGAAACTTTCGTGGGGTGCCTGGTGCCGATAAGATGAGGCTCTTGCTGTTCCTAGCTGGGACTCAGGACTGCCTTGGATTTCCATACTTCTGGAGAAGCATGCTTGGGAAGAGATTGCTGAATCCTCAGCCTGACGGGGCGCTGCTCATTTCAAGCAGTTTACTGTTGGAAGCATCCATTTGTTTAAATGTCGAGCAAATCCAGGCCTCCTGTCTCCTCAGCAAGGAAAAAGACCTTTCTGCCTGATCCTTACTCTGAAGGGCAATTCTCTCCTACTCCCCTCTGCCTACACATGGTATTTATTTGTTTTTGGTTAACGATACATTGAGGTTTTGGCTGAAACTCAGCCTTGCGCATACTTGAAAAGCCTAGGGGCTCATTGGGCAGCCGATAGAGGTCTGGGATTTCCCCGCAGGGCTGAGGAGGGTACAGACAGGAAGCCCGGGACCCAGCGCCTGACCAGAACTTCCTCAAGGGAGGCCGCATTCTGCAGACAGCTCCCCAGAGCCAGCAGGCCACAGCAGCCTGCAGCTCGCAGCTGGGGGTGCACGGGGGTCCCTCCTTGGCATCACCACCATGGGTCTGGACCCTGTGGGCCTTGGGAGGGAGCTGGAGGTCCCCTCAGGGAGATGTGGACACTGCAGGGATGGAACCTTCCATTCTGGCCCAACCTCTTCCTCCCTTGCTGCCACGAGGAGGGAATTGAGAAGGGACTTTCCAGTGAGCGTTAGCGTGTAGGGTGTGGAAATGGAATAAAAGCATATGCAAATAGGCCTCCGGGTGCCTTTCTCCACCCTCGTGAGCAAGAGCCTTTCTCCAGAGAGATGCTCTTTCTCCAAGACCCTAGACAGTGCTCTCCCCTCCCAGGATGGCAGCAGCAGGGCCGACTGAAGTGGTAAAATCTGGGCAGGAAGCCGTGCCACAGGGTGGGCCGGTTGGACAGCAGCAAAATGGGGAGGGGCAGAAGGGAGGGGGCCGAACTGGAAAAGATAAAATAAAATGAAAATTTAGGAGCTCACTGTGAGTGGGAGCTGGAGAAAAAAATCATTGCTAGGTGATTTATTATGTACTTATGGTCTGTTTGCAAGATAGCAGGTCTTTGTAGAGTGGATTATGGCAGAGTAAATGGCACATTAAAGATATAATCAAGATGTTTAAGACATTAGAGTTAAAGTAGGTGAGACTTTTGTCAGCGGCTTGGAAATATTTCAAGCAATTTAGTTAAGACCTGGGTCCATTTCCAAAGGGAAAATATTTCTAACCTTTGGTTTTTTTCAGGGTGGGGTGACGTTGGGAAATGGTTTAGAACCTATATAGGCTGTAAAATATGTTTTCAGCCCCGGAGTTGTGGACTCTGGCCTCTGTTTGGCAGGGCGTCAGCTTTCTCACAGTGACGATGACATGAAAAGAGTGCACAGTAAATGTAGCCCATCTGGGGTCCTGAGGGCTGCAGGGTTACGGCTGCTATTTCTTAACTTGTATTCCTGTTCTTGAGCTCATTCAGTTTTATCTTTGGCTATGAAGAGCTCTTATTTTTTATCCTTAAAAATTATCTTCTTACATTCTGCTTCTGACGTCTGTTAATTGGCACATAGTGCAACTTTTCTCTTGGAAGGTTCGATGGGCTTAATTATTGCATTGTATTTTCTTGTCATTTGAGGCCATCACATTCCATGTACATTGTTTATTTCTCTGTGCCTGTTGGGTTTTGGGTTTGCTCCAAACCCTTCTGATTGCAGCACTGGGCTGCTGTTTTTGTCCCTGAGATGTTGACAGTGGGCTTTGGAATAGAATGAAGTTCACTTATTCACATAAAATCTCCTTCCTGTCCTGATGTACAGGGCTTCAAATGGTGGTAGAGCTCAGGAAGCAGATAGATGTTTTGAGGCTGGGGTCTGTCCAGATGGTTCCAATCTGCTTGGCTTGTTAGGGTGGAGCGGGGCATCTGGTCTTCACTGTAGGATGCCACAAGGCCCAGGCATGGGATGGGGTGAGGTATGGGCTAGACCGTTATGGGGTGCACCTTTGGTCCTGTCTCATCTCTGAGTATCTGTTGCTTCACTTCCTCCAAAGGTGCCGTGGGGTCCTTGTCAGCTAGATCTTACTGGCTGGTCTTCTGAATGTAGGCCCTCGGGCTGAATCTGCAGTAAATCTGGCAGTCAGGAATTTGTAGTCTGGGGTATGGGGCCAGCTTTGGGGCACATTTTGAATAGTCATACTGATTGTTCCTCCTGATTGTTTCATAGTCTGGTGAAAATTCCTTATTTTGGCCTTAGCTTCAGTCTGAAAATATGTATTAGTTTGACAAAATATTGGGTTTTCTGCTTTAGTCTTAATAGCAATAGAAATTGTATTTTCAACAGTATATTATGGAATATTTTTATGATTTACAGTTTGGAAACCATTTGCCTGTGCCATGTCATACAATTTTTCATGAAATTTGTGATAGTCAATTGGCACATTCGGTGAGAGCTTATTTAGTATATGTTGATCGAATGTGACCACTTAGGACCCGAGAGTGACCCAACCAAGGGCTTGTTGCCCCAAGGGGACTCAGACTCTTTCAAGGACAGAGTGGTTCAGATACTGTTCTACCTACTATTTTTAAAAATTAAGTTTATTGTTACATTTCTGGTATACATTATGATCACATTCATTATTGGGAATTTGTACCTGTACATGATGTATCGTGGTTCTTATTTTTTTCCTGTTCCTCCGCCCTCCCTTCAACCTCCTACCCCCTCTCTATTTATGTAAACTTGAAACATTCTTTCTTCTGTAAAGAAAGATCACAGGGGAAAACAGCTGGGTGGATATCCTATGAAAGGGGTGGCAAAGGGTCTTGTCTTATCCACCTGTCTGTATTTTAGATCTTTTTTAGATTCCTTACTCTGCTAAGATCTTAGATCCTTAAGGATATAAATATTTTACCTACATTGTTATTGGGATAGAGATGTAAGTTCATGCTTAAAAAATGACTGTCTTGGACTTTAATTTTTTTCCTTGGAGGTTTTATGCTTTAATTTATGAAATCTAGATGAATTCTTTGTTTTCTTCAAATTTTTATTCTTATTTATTTTTTTTTGAAAGAGGGTTTCACTTTGTAGCCCAGGCTAGCCCTGAGCTTACTTTGCAGCCCAGGCAAGCCTTGGACTCACAGCAGTCCTCCTGCCTTTGACTCCTGAGTGCTGGGATTATAGATGTGAGCCATCACGCCTGGCACTGTGCTATGTGGTACTGATTGCTGGTGGGTGTGAGACTCTATGCCCAGCACTGTCATATGTGGTTACTAGGACTCAAACTCTGGACCTTGTGTTTGCAAGGCAGGCTCTGGAACCACTGAGCTAAATCCCCAGCCCCTCAAATTTTATTTTTATTCATACATGTTTACAGTGCATAGTAATTACATTCATTTTGGGGAGTTGGTACATGTAGAGATTATGTATATTTTAATCCTTTTTATGTCCCCTTTCCCTTTCCTCTTCAAGGCTTGGGCATAAAAATCTGTGAATCTCTAGGGAGGCTAATTCCATCGCTTTGGATGTGAAGCTGAACATAGTTTTTAGTTTTCTTTTGGGGTCTGGGGGAGGATTGGGTCATGCTACCACTTTGGGGTCAGCTTGCTCGACAGGGAGCAGTGTCTGGCTACAGTCTTTGGAATCAGATGTTTTCATTGCTGGAAAAAAAATGTCAACCAGGTTAGTTCAGGCATTAAAATAATAAGAAAAGAATCTCAGCAGTCTGGGAGGCTGAAGCAGGAGAATCATTAAGTTTGATTCCATCCTCGGCAATTCAGTGAGACCCTGTCTCAAAGTAAAAAATAAAAAAGGGCTGCGGATATCACTCAGTAGCAAGTGGACTAGAACACTTACTTGCCTACCATGGTTCTGGGTTCAATTTCCAGTACTGAAAAAAAAAAAAAAAGGTCAAAAAGAGACCATTGTTCTAGCAGAACTGTGCTCGAGGGTTGCGCCTTTGTACAAACAGCATTCCAATTCCCTCTCCCAGAGACTTCTTTCAGATCAATGATGTCAGAAACAGAGAAGAAAGGAGAATTTCCTACCTAAGTCTAATAGAGTGGAATGCCAACGGGTATTCCCCACTGTCCTTTCCCTTTGACTGTGAAATTTCTCCCACAGGAAAGATGCAAAACAATTCTGATTATTTCTTTCCTGAACTAATACTCTTTGTCGTGTTTTACTACAGTCTTAAACCTTTTGTTTTTCTCCTTCCACTTTTTTGTGCCTTGTTGAGAAAGGCCCTTTTTAATAGTTGCAAAGCTTTATTGCATTTACTTTTGAAACTCCCTATAGTTTTTATTATCACATTTTTTGTGCCTCCCAATACATCCATCTGATGGGTATTTTCTATATGATGTAACACAGATCTGATGTTAATTTTTCTTCTCAAGATTAGTTTTTCATTCTGCTTTATAAAATCAGTTTTTAATATTAGGACCTTTTTTGGATTTATAGAAAAGATTGCATAGCTAAAACAATGAGTGAATGCATACCTTTCTGCTGCTGTTCAACTAGTTCCTCAGCTTGGAAAGAATATTTTTACCTGGCTCTAAATTCCAGCGTTCTACTTAGATGTCTTTCTTGAATCTCAGTTTTATTCAATTGATGCATTTGGGATTTCTGGCCCAGTGCTGTATGTTTAATTATTATTTCTAGAGATTTTTCTGGCTTTTGATAGAGAACCTGCAATTTGCCAGAGGTTTTAAGAAGTAAAACACGGGCTTTAAGAAGGCAAAGTACCATCAATCTTGTATGGATTGTTGCTGTGGAGGTGACCTGCGGGAACTAACACAGATAATACACAGGAGGGCAGGATCCTGGGTGACTTGCCTCTTAATCAGTGTGCCCTTTCTTTTGAGCCAGGCTTTGCTTGCAGTAACTAAGAGTAGGCTTTGGAGTAGGGTTTCTTTACTACCAACATTTTGGATTGGTAATTCTTTGCTGTGGGAAGATGTCCTATGCACTGGATAGGATGTTAAGCAGCAGGCTTAGCTGTATCCACTATATACACCCAGTCTTGTGGTACCAAATAATGATGACCAACTTGGGCCAATTGAAAATATTTTCAGACATTGCAAATGTCCCCAGTGAAGAACTACTGCTCTGGAACCAGCCGAGTGTTAACCACTTTTTAGTGTGTGCCTCTGTTTCCTTCCAGGCAAAATGCAAACAATAATGGTGTCCATAGCCTACCTTGGTTGAGGGCCAAGTGAGCTGGTGTGCATGAAAGTGAACGGGCCCTGGGGGCAGAGCTTGGTGGGACAGACCTTGATAAGGGAAGGGGAATAATAAATAAACCTTATTTATTTATTTATTTATCTGTTTATGTATTGTGAGATAGGATCTTGTTTTTTGTAGTTCAGGTTGGCCTTGAACTCACAGCAATCCTCCTGCCTCTACCTCCCAAGTGCTGAGATTACAGGCATGAGCAATCAGTGTGTGGTATTGATTGCTAGTGTTTGTGAATCTCCACGCCTAGCATTGTTGTATGTGGTTATTGGGGATTGAACCTGAGCCCTTGCGCTTGCAAGGTAGTCACCAGAACCACTGAGCTAAATCCCCGGCCCACCATCTCATTATTTAAAAAAATCTTTGATATATATTTTTATTTCTTATAAACACACAGGTGTTCCATTTCTTTTTCACCTCCATATCTTTCCTAGCTTTGGAACAAGGGGTCTTCTCTGGTGATGAAATGGAGCTCTATTTTAAGAGCTCTGTTGTTGCTAATTAATCATCTCTCAGGATAAACTCATGTGTGGCATGTGTGCATTTTTATTTGCAGCTGCAGAAGAGCAATTCCACTTGGTTTAACAGGCCTTGAAGCGACAGTCTTGCTCAGTGGAGCAGCAGAAAGATCCAGAAGTGATTTTCTTTTCTTTTTTTTTTTTTTTAGATTTTTTTTTTGAGACAGGGTCTCGCTTTGTAGTTCAGGTTGGCCCTTAGCTCAGCCTCAAACTCACATCCCAGCAGTCCTCCTGCCTCTGTCTCCTGAGTGCTGGGATTACAGGCGTGAGCCACCACACCCAGCATTGTGCTATGTGGTACTGATTGATGCTGGGCGTGAGTCTCTGCGCCCGCCCAGTATTGTATGTGGTTAATGAGGATCGAACCCAGGTCCTTCTACTTGCAAGACAGGCGCCGGAACCACTGAGCTAACCCCCCGGCCCTATAAGTGATTTTCTAAGAAAGATAGTCATGACATGGGGAAGACAGAAATTGAGGGTATAAAGCCTGAAGATCTCCTCTGTTAGTTAACTCGATGGCTTGGCGATGCTGTTGCACCACCCGTCCATCGTCTTTGCTGTTGGGAATGAATGCGTGGGGAGAAGGAAACTCATTCTCTGGTATTCAGATACTTAGTCACCAGGATTTCTTCCCCCTTCAGTAGCTGTGCTTTTTAAAAACCATTATGGGGCCGGGGACGTAGCTCAGTGGTTCCAGCATCTGTCTTGCAAGCACAAGGACCTGGGTTCATGGTAACCACATACAATACTGGGCTTGGAGACTCACGCCCAGCAGCAACCAGTACCACACACCACAGTGCCGGGCGTGGTGGCTCATGCTTGTAATCCCAGTACTCGGGAGGCAGAGGCAGGAGGACTGCTGTGATGTGAGTTTGAGGCTGAGCTCAGGGCCAGCCTGAACCACAAAGTGAGACCCAGTCTCAAAACAAAAACAAAAACAACAACAAAAAAATATTATGGTTTTGTTGTCAAGGTTGTCCCAGAGGCACCTTTGTGAGGTAAAATTCTTTCAGGCTTGTGACAAGATCTGGTTGGGGTGTTCCTTGGCCTCTGCAGTGGGGGCTGCAGAGTTGATGAGGCTATTGCTGACCACCTCCGTGGTGCTAATGTTCATTCACTAGGCCCCTCTGTCAGAAGGGCTTGGGAGACAGAATGGTTAGCTTGAAATCCTAGTCACAGCTGTGTGGCCTCGGGCAAGCAACAAAAGCTTTCAGAGCTACATTTCCCCTATCTATACAGTGTTGTCAACTGGATGTGGTGATACACACCTCAATCCCAGCGCTTGTGAGGCTGAGGCAGGAGCATTGCCATTTCAAGGCCAGCCTGGGCTACATAATGAATTTGAGGCCAGCCTGAGCTATACAGCCCAACACTTTTTCTTATTAAAAAAAAGATGACACTGATAATGATGATAGTACTTACCTCATAGTGTTCTTGTGAAGTCTAATTCATTTAGCCTTGTTGTTGGGACATACTAAAAATTTAATATTTTTAACTCTAATGAGGGTACTTAGGCAGTGTGCCTCTGCTGGGGAATTTCAAATGTGACTTTGTGTGCCCATAAAGAGTCTATGGCCTGGAGGTTCGAATGCACATCAAAGGCTGTGGAAGTGGGGACTCTTTGGGAAGGTGACAGCCTTCTGAGAGGCATGGAGCCCCAGAGTGGTGCCTGAAAAACTACAAAGGGAGTGCACTGAAGTCATGGCTGGAGACTGTGGGAAGAGAGGCTTGGCACTTAGGAGTGCTTGTCCTCCTAGGCAGTGATGGCCAAGTTTGCAGTGGGTGGGCTGGCGTCTTCAACTCATGCTTACTGGGGCTTGCCGGCAGAGACCGTGATCTTGAGCATGTTTGTGCCAGGCACGGTGTGGACCCGGGTTCCAGAGCCTCGAGGCACCAGGCGGGAGGGACGTGGGCTGCAGCCCTGTGTCTGTGTGAAGATGTTCTCCCCTAGAAGCTGTGAGAGTCTGTCACTGTATAGTACGTGTGAGCAAAATGCAACGCTGACTAGTCACCCTGTGGCTGCCACTCAGTTGAATCTCTCCGGTTAAAATTTTCTTCTCTGCTCCAACTTTCCTGAGGCCTTCTGAGATCTAACTGATGTGATTAAGCATACAAAATTAAACTAAAAAAATTTAAAATAAAGCGACAGTGAAGGGACATTTTTATAGCAAGAACATTGAATACTTGTTTAGCTTCTTTACACTGTTTGAGATAAACTAGAACACTTAGGATTAATTTAGCTTGGAGAGGATGTTAAATTTACAGGGTGGTAGTAGATAAATATTTTTCTTAAAAGTGTCACATATGAAAGATCCACTCCTTTTTATAAATGTTTGGTAAGAGCAAACTGCCATGCTAGTATTTTTTTCTATTCTTTTCTTTTTTTTTTTGAAATGGAGGCACAAATGAAACCGTATTTATTACATCTTTGACTGAATAAGGTGTAGAATTTTTCTTTTTTTTTTTTTTGACATAAGATCTCACTTTGTAATTCAGGCTGGCCCTGAGCTCAGCCCGGAACTCACAGCAATCCTCCTGCCTCTGCCTCCCGAGTGCTGGGATTACAGGTGCGAGCCACCATGCCTGGCACTGTGGTGTGTGGTTACCAGGGATCAAACCTGGGCCTTTGCGCTTGCAAGGTAGGCCCCGGAACCACTGAGCTAAATCCCCAGTCCCTAAGGTATGGGATTTCTTCCCATAGGACAATTATGCATTTGCTGAACAGAGCTACACAATGAGATTCTGTCTTAGAAGAGAATTGAGCTTTTTATTGATTTAATACAACTATAGTTTTCCCAGGCTGTGTGTTGGGGAAATGCTAATAACGGGTCCAGCAGTTGTGTTGATAAATGTAAATGGTTAGTGGTTAAAAGTGCTTCATATTGCTCCTTGGTTTCTGTGCATTCTGACTACAAATCTCCTGAAGGTGACAAAACTTCTTAGAGCACAGAGCACGTTCTGCTCAGTAGGAGGCAGGGACTTTGCTGAGTTGTTCTATCTCAGTCCCTGTTCTGGCACAGAGTGGGCTCTGGCCATGCAGTTTAAACTCATTTTAATGCAGCTGCCCTGGCAGTGGGGAGCAAGCAGGGCTTTGCCAGAGATGGTGGAGGGTCTGGCTGGCCGGGCACTAGCAAAGGAAGGGGTTGGAGACCAGAACAAGACACGGCTCACCACGTCGCTCCTCACAGCCCTTGGGTCTGACTGCGGAGGGCTGTGTGGGGTTCCCCTAAGAGTGGAGCAGGACCGTTTGTTTAGGGAGAGGGTGGGCCTGAGGAGGGCAGTTGGAGAGAGGACTTGTCCAAGGACAGAGAGAAGGAGGGAGGGGACACAGAATTTATTATCACAAAATCATAACTGAAGAAATGTTTTGTAATTATCTACTGTGTGATATGCACTGCTGTTCAGGGGATTTTAAAAGGTAGAAAATGTAATATCTGCCTTTGGGAATTTCATAGTCTCATATGACTTGCGCTGACAGTACAAGATGCTGCAGGGTCTCGTGATAAATAACGTGATCAGATGATGGGTGTGCAAGACCATTTCCTATCCTCCTTTCAGCCATTTACAACAGTCAGAATTGGACTTCTGCATTTGACTTCTATGCTTACTGCATCTTTTGTAGCCGACACAAACTGCCTGTTGGGGGCCCCCTGGCTCACCCCACTTCCATTCTCATGGTGATCTCAGCAGAACAGCTCCTCTCTGTCCCCCTGCTGTGCGTGGTCACATCTATTTCAGATTCTGTTCCCTCTGCCTTTCACTGAGGCTTCACCAGGACATGGCTTGCTTGTCCTTCGAGATTCCTCCTGAAATGTCACTTTTCTGACACACGTGCCCCAGAAGATTGTGGGCTTCTGCACACATAGTGCTTATCACTTTGGAACTCACCTGCTGGCTGACTGTCAGCAAGCTCTCGTTGTCTCGTCATGTGGTGATCTCTGTGAGGCCCGGGAAGGGCCGTGCTTTTGTCTGATATACCCTGTCTGTCCCCTGGAGAGCGGTGACTTACCATTGTCCTCCTCCTCTCGTCTCTGAGCCTGGCCCATGTAGGAGCTCAGTAGAGGTCTGTAGGAGAAAATGAACTGTACATGTGAGAGGGCATTTCCGTGGGTTGTCACGCATGTCTGCCGATGAGAGTGGAAGAACATGAGTTCAAGGATCTGGAATAGTAGAGGGAGCTGGGATTCCAAACAAAATTAGAGTTAAAAAAGAAAAGAAAAGAAAAGAAAGAAAGGCTGAGAGCTTGAATTAGAAGAATACCAGACTGTGACCATACACGGCATGACAGGATGTGCCCTGCTGCAGAGACGGGAGGGGGCGGGGTGGGGAGGATGTTGGAATTTCCCTAGCTCAACTTGAGTCCTTGAGGGCCGCCTGCCTGCTAGCCCGCTGCTCCCCGCAGGAGTTTTATCCATTCAGCAAGTATTTCTCATGCACAGAGTCCATGTGCCCTCTTTCCATTAGATGTCTCTCCAAATGTGGGTTGGATGGTCCCCTTCAAGGGTGTGGAAATTGGCTCTTATGGGTAAAATAAACCCTGACTCTCCTTACATATAAAACAGATATAAGTCGAGTGCATACATAGATAAAGAGACACGTGATACTGACATTTTGTGTGGAGAGATTAGAAAAAATTTGAAAAAGGTCCCTTGGGGGATGATTATGACAAAAACATTGGGGGCTGGCCCCGCCCAATGCCAGGCAGTCTTCTGTCCAGTGTGCCCACTGCCACCGAGTGTTTATTTCTGGGTGGCATACAAGAAGTGCACAGAGAAGCCACTTTGACTGTGAAAGATAGTAAAGCCTGGTTTCTCTTATATGAGAAATCCAAAACATAAGGGGCAAACTTAAAAAAAAAATAGATAATAGGAAATGGACATAGATCTTTTGCAAAAGGGAAGGAGACCAAGTGTTGGAGGGATTGAAGAGAATGTGTGGAGAAGAGGATGTGAAAAGGAATTATGATGTGGCACGTGCAGGTACAAGCCCCCATGATGACTGGAATTAATTACATATTGCACAGACTAATAAAAATAAATTTACAAAAAGAGGAGCAGCTGGCGAGGGGCAGAGCGTGCGTGCAGAGGCAGCGGGTCCATCTACGGTGGCTTTAGGTGGCACGGTGAGGGGTGGAGCTGGTTGAGGTGGTTTTGAGGAGAGATTGGACAGAGTGAGAGGTGAATGCAGTATATTTAGGGGAAGAACATTCTAGAAGGAAGCCAGAGGTTGGTGCATGGAGGAAAAGGAAGGGGCCAGTTGGGAAGAGAGGGTGGTAGAAAATGAGATGGGGGCCTGATCTCTGCAGCCTCTTAGGCCTTCTCAAGGGGTTTAACTTTGTTCCTAGTGTTCTGGAGAAATTGTAGGATGTGAACTAATTTGTAATTTATTTATTTATTTATTTGGGGGCACACGTTTGTAGTATGTAATGATTACATTCATTGTATTCATTGTAGGGAGTTGGTACGTGTATGTGACATTTCTTAGCTTTGAACTCAGCAATCCTCCTGCCTCTGCCTTCTGAGTGCTGGGATTACAGGCGTGAGCCACCACGCCCAGCATTGTGGTATGTGATTACCAGGGATTGAACCTAGGACCTCGCGCTTGCAAGGCAGGCACTGAAACCATTGAGCTAAATTCCCAGCCCCTGACTTATCTTTTAATAAGGCTTCCCTAACTACTGTTTGGAGCACACACTGTGGAGGCAGGAGTGGGATCAGGAAGTAGCCAGAAGACCACAGCCACAGTCTCACTGGAAGATGACAGGGACTCAGGAAGACATTAGGGACCAGCTGGTGTGTGCTGGCCGAGCCTGCAGGGGTTTGCAGAGATATGAAGTGGGAAGGCTTCTATCTCACTGCCATCACACTGTTGCCTTCTGTGTACTTAGTTTTCATCTGTATACCTTGTCACCTTATCTAGTCTTTAAATTCTTTCAGGAAGGATTTTATTTTTTCATTTTCAAAGCAGAAGAAAGTGGATGGTGAAAATTGTTAGTTGTGTGTGCTAGGGTGGGTGTTTTTTCATTGCATCCCCCCCCTCCTCTTCCGGCTCTTCCTCCTCAGCTTCTGTCCGGTGTAAACGGGAATCAGGCTCAGAATGGCTTTGTGAGAGTGAAGAGAGATCTACATTTAAAGTGGCTTCTTTGGTTCTGGATGGCTGTTGGCAGATGGGATGGTTATGTTGTGTAACCCCCTTTTCATTAGATATCTGTGTTGCTGGCTTTCGTATCTCCTGGTCACCTAAGTTGGAGTACTTTGCGGGGAGGCTATCACTTTTCCCCCTTATACATTATGGTTTTCTTTCTTTACATAAAAGGGTAGGCACAGCTCTTTTATAGAGATGAAAGAGCAAAGTAATTTACATTCTGTGGTAGGTGTGAAAGGCTGTGTGGAGTCGAGGGTGGTGGAGGAGCCGTTACGTGTCACCAGAAGGCAGTGACTACCCCGCGGACCGTTGTGAATAAGCAGAGTTGATGCTGCAGCATGAGCAGTACAGACGTTTATAGAGTGATTACCAAATTGTGTGGATCCAACCGGAATTTAAAAGTGCCTGGAGCCTTGGTTTAGGGCCACGAAGAGGAACCTGAAGCCTGGTGTGGAGCACACGGAATCAAAGGCATGGAGTTGCCACGGTGACAGACATGAGTAGATGAGTTTAAGCAGGAGGAGAATGTTCGCTCCGGCCTTCCCACTCCGCACATGCGCAGACTTTGAGCTGAAGTTCGAGCCCTGGCGGCTGAGCCCCAGAACCTGTTTTCTAAGCACCACACTCTACTGTCGCCAACGTTCCCAGGTGCTGCCTCTGAATCCGCCCCCTGCCCAGCAGTGCACACTCGCTCCATTAGCAGTGTGGCGTTGGGTTCACATTATGGTTGTCATTCACCGGTTCACTCATGCACACATTCATTCATCTGTTTGTATAGCTGTTCATTAATTAAATACTATTTTGATGCATCTACAGCGTGCCCAGCCAGTGCGGGTGTTGGGGCTCTAGGAGCAAAGAAGACAGAATCCCTGCTCGGTGCTACACTTAGTGAAAGTGGCGGTTCTTGTCTAGGATTCATGATGGCTGGGAGGACCCAGCGTTTCTGTCATTTGGGGCTAAGTGAGTGATGTTGTCCTCTACACCAACAGGAAACTCTCCCAAATGGTGACGGAAGTCAGCAACACACTGAATAGTGAATTACAATGTCCTATAAGGCACCCTGGACAGGAAGTGAACCACTCGCCACCCCCCTCCCCCCGTTTTTGACCCAACTGATTTCACTCTTTGACCTTGGGCCTCAATGATAATTCATGTTCAAGCAATGGTTTTTCATGTATTAGTTAACTTGGCCCCTGGTAGTACCTGATAGGGAAGAGAGGTCCATTCTCTTTTATTAAATGGTTACTGGCTTTTTCTGAAGGAAAAAAATGGAGAGAGGCACTGAGCGCAGGATGGGAGGGGGAGTACATAGCGTGCAGGTCCCCTCTGTGGGCACTGAGCCTCCGTCCCGGCATCTCTACGTGGTCAGCTAGTGGGAAGCTCTCACGGAGGCTTCATTGCTCATGGTTGGTTAATCCACTGGACGGCTCAGCTCAACCTAACTTGAAGCCTTTCCTCTCCCAGAAGGTTGGAAGTTAAAGCTGAAATTTCTAGCCCCCAAGTCCTGGAGAGGCCATTGTTTGAGGAGCTTTCTGATGCTACATGCTTGTGTGCCTTGCCTTATTCTCACAGTCGGTGAGAGGCAATCTAGAGTTAAAATCCTGTTCTAACTTCTATCTCTTGATTTTTACTGTCTCATTGTGCATCGGCTTAATATTTTTAGGCTTTGAGTTTTTCCATGTAGAACATCAGAAAATGAAACCACATGGTCTCTGAAAGTCCCTCCCTTTCTTCTAAATCATGATCCAGACATTGTGCTAGAGATGGAAATAATGTTATGGACACACACACACACTCACACACACTCAAGTTAAAAGGCAACCTGTACAGTAACATATATATATATGTATATATATATATATGCCTATATATATTTATGTAAATAAAGAATCTTATTTATTTTTTTTTTGAGACAGGGTCTTGCTTTGTAGTTCAGGCTGGCCCTGAGCTTAGCCTCAAACTCACAGCAGTCCTCCTGCCTCTGCCTCCCGAGTGCTGGGATTACAGGCGTGAGCCACCTCACCCAGCACTGTGGTATGTGGTTCTGATTGCTGGTGGGCATGAGTCTCCACCCCCAGCATTGTTGTATGTTGTTACCAGGGATCAAAGCAGGGCCCTTGCGCTTGCAAGGCAGGTGCCAGAACCACTGAGCTAACTCCTCAGTCTTAGAATTTTATAATTTAATAGTAAAAAGACAAACATCTCAATTAAGAACTCAGCAAGGGATCTGAACAGACACTTTTCCAAAGGAGCTATGCACATGGCCAATAGGCAAATGAGAAAGTGCTTAATGTCATTAGCCATCAGGGAGATGCACATAAGAACTGCGATGACGTAGCACTTCACATGCCGTCGGCTAGATAGTCTGAAGGTGCACAGTAACAAGTACTGGCCAGAATGTGGAGACATGGAGAGTTGTGTGCTGCTGCTG
Organism: Petromus typicus; assembly: GCA_004026965.1. Taxonomy (NCBI): domain Eukaryota; kingdom Metazoa; phylum Chordata; class Mammalia; order Rodentia; family Petromuridae; genus Petromus; species Petromus typicus. The sequence goes on from PVIR01011711.1 coordinate 34,436, forward strand.
GGAGATTTCCAACTAACAGCCCCTGGGCCAACAGTCTGAGAGCCTCACAAGTTGGATCCTGGAGGTAAATATGGTTCAGCAGGTCTATTCCTGGTCGTATTCCCGCCCCTGTTAAAATGCATATGGACCCAAAATTTGCATATGAGTGTTCCCAGAAGCATTGTTTATAAAAGTTCAAAATGGAAAGACTGCACATGTCCATGAATTGTTAAAATAAGAAGCAAACATGTTGCACATTCATACAATGGAATATTATTCATCCATAAAAGGGAAGGAAATTCTGATAGAAGTGCTAAGACGTGGTTAAATCTTGAAAGCATTATGCTCAGTGAGAGAACAAGTCACAAGAGGCACATCTTACATGACTTTATATAGATATGAAATTTATATTAGACAAAATATTTGCCAGCTCTAGAAATTTCATGCATCTGTGAGAGAAACATATGTACATACTATGTACGTACCTTTATGGATGTGATAGAAAGTAGGTTAGTGACTTCTCAGGAGTCGGGAGTGGAAAATGAGTGAGTGCTAATGTGTATAGTGTTGATTCTGGGGTCGGTGACCGTGTTTAGACATTGATCGTGGTGAGCACAACTTGGTGAGTATCCTGAAAATCAGGGAGTTTTACACTTTAAGTGAATTGTACGGTGTATGAGTTCTGTTTCAGAGACCTCCCCCCGTGTGCCATCCGCGCATGCGCTTATGGGTGGGCTGAATTCTCACTGATGTCATAGCCCAGGTGCGAGCCGCTCATGAGCGAGCCCCGAGATTTCAAGGACCTTCTCGCATGCAGCTGAGCAGTGATCCTTATTTGCGTGGTCCCTGGGGGCTCCGCACCACATGGACGAGAAGAGGAAGGAGCCGGCAGGAAGCGCATGGCTTCTCCTCTCATGCAGAGCTCAGTTGTGTGAGGCGAGGAAGTGAAGTCTTCCTGCCCGCTGTGCCTGCGCTCGAGTGCAGCGTAGTGACTTGTGTTAGCAGATGAGGGGGAGAGAACAAACCAGTAGTTGTCTCTGCCGGCTGTCAAGGCCTGGCCGAGCGAGTGACTTTGGAGGTAAGAACCTCCAAGATGGACTGGTGTTGAAGAGGAGGAGGAGACTTGGTCCCCAGGGCTGGAAAGAACATCCGTCGAGTCTGATGATCGGCAGTCCTCATACCCGCTGCGCACATGCTCACGGGCGCTTCTGAGTCCTGTGTGTCCAGCACTGGGCAGCAGCTGCCCACATTTACCAGGCTTCTCTCTCTTGTATCTTACAGGGTCGGGCCAGGCTGAGCTTGGACAGCAAGAAGGAAGGTTTTGTGCCGTCTCCGGACAGCCTGTGTGTATCCTCAGCTTTGAGAACTGAATTCCATGGGTTGTGTCAGTGTCAGACCTGTGAGGTTCAGTTCTTCAGCTGGGATATCTCCGTCGTCGTGGGGAGATCGTGCGGCGCGTGTGCGGAGCGTGCAGGGCGGGCCGGGAGTGCAGGTTGCTGGCGAGCTCGCTGGGTGCAGGAGCTTTGGGTTGGCTGCTGCAGCCTCGCCTCCCTCAGCAGGCGGCCTCAGCGAGTCACTGCAGCTGCTGTGACTCGTTTCGTTTATTGATTACTGAGGAGGATGCCCATGCGGGACTAAGTGCTGCACATGCTGTTATAGAGGACTCCTGGGAAAAATCACTTTAATGAAGCCTGGGATGCGCAGCGTTGCCATACGATGATCTCCCCCTTTTTCCATAGGACCAGATGGAATTGTTAGTATGTGACAGTTATCCTTTAGCATAGGCTGCTGTGGTGTCTGGTTCTTTTCTAAGATATGAAGTGAGAAAAATGAGAAATATGGGTATGTCCTTGTTAGGTCTGCCTTCCATTTACTTGAATCTATTAATACACGAGGGCTACATTGTCCGAATACGTCCTAAACGGGGGAAAAGGAGGTTGTGTCTTGGCCTCCCCATCCTACCTGGTGTCCCCAGGGTGTGCAGGTGCCTCCACCGTTCAGGCTCCGGTGAGAGCAGCAGATCCAGTCTTCCCTTCACCGGGTGAGCTGCGTCTATTCTGAGGCTCAAGCTTCAGTGTTGAGTTTTCATTTTTACACGGAGGGCTGGGGAGTTTGTGAGTGCATCTAGATGTTATTGGCTTTTAGAGTTGATGGGGAATAAAGAATATGACTTGTCTTTTGGGTGTTTGTCATTGACTTGACACTGTTTCTTGGAGTCCTGCAATCTCCATCTCATTATTGTCTATGGAATGAAAGTGTAGTCTGGTCCAGAGATGAGAGGCAGACAAGGGGAGACACCACACGTGCTTGTCTCGTCTCAGTGACATTGAGGTTTGCTGGGCTGGAGCTTTGCATGCTTAGTCTCAGTGAATCTTACCAAGCCTCATCGGGAAAATGGGGATAAATTCACACAATGTTGTCAAATTTAAAAAATGTAACCATGTTTTCCAAATGCACAGGGGTGCTGGGTACTATGAAAGCTTTCTTACAAATGTTGGAGACACTTGTGTGGTGTTTGGGCAACATGGATCTGATCAAGGAGTTCCTCGTACTGCTCACTCTGTCCAGTCAGTCCGCCACAGACTTGTCAGACCCTTTGCCAGTGACTCGTTCTATAACCATGACATCAGCAAACCTCGTCGGAGACCAGAGATCTGTGTCTTTAGTCCTGGACTGATGGAGAAAATCAGGAATTTACATTCAGAATTCCGAATACGCTGGGCTACAGCAACTCTGTGCTGCGGATGCTGACTTAGATCTCAAAATTGTGGTTTACTGCAGAACTCATTGATGTTTCAGGTGCACTGTGCCCTAAGCAGAGCTGCTATGTGAAATGTGGATTTAACATACACACATGCATGCACACACGTGCATGTGCACACCTGACATGTCTGTGAAGACTAGGCAGTGATTCTATTAAAGAATATGTGAAGGCTGGGGCTGGGGCTCAGTGACAGGTCATTTATTTGCCACATGTGAGGCCCTGGGTTCCATCTTCAGCACTAGGTTAAATAAGGCTTCATTTCAAAAGTGGATTTGTGTTAAGATTCTGTTATGCAGTACATTTGCCAAAGATTTCCGAGGTTCTTTTGTTTCAATAAAACAAATTTTATGTAAGTAAAAAGGGCTTGGATTCTGTTTCATTTTATGTGGGATTACAAATATACACATAGGAATAGGTGCACTAAAAATTTATGACAGTTTATTAATGGGTTATTTTGGGGGGTGGTGGGATATAAGATGTATTTTCCTTTGTATTTTTTCTCTATTGTTTGACTCTTAAGCTGAACATATCTTATAAAAATAAGTTACTGAAGAAAATGTGACACACAGCTATCTCCATAGAATGCTGTGTGGTGTGTTTATTAGAAAAGTTTTGTTGGGCAGGGGAGTTAGCTCAGTGGTTCCGGTGCCTGTCTTGCAAGCACAAGGGCCTGGGTTCGATTCCCCAGTAACCACATACCATACTGGGCGTGGAGACTCACGCCCAGCAGCAACAAGTACCACATACCACAGTGCCGGGCGTGGTGGCTCACGTCTGTAATCCCAGCACTTGGGAGGCAGAGGCAGGAGGATTGCTGTGCTGTGAGTTTGAGGCTGAGGTCAGGGCCAGCCTGAACCACAAAGTGAGACCCTGTCTCAAAAAAAAAAAAAAATAAAAAAGAAAAGTTTTGCTGCCACTGTGGCCCACGACGGCTGGAGGGATGCTCCAGGTGTGTTGTTTGATGAAAGAGGTGAATACAGCCATGTATAGCAATTTAATATTATTGTGCAAGAGGTGTATGTGTCTCTGTGTGTGCATGTGTGTGTGTGTGTTTGTGATTGTATGGAAGCCCAGTGAGTGGGGGTGACAGGTGGGTTTTTCCTTTGCCTTATTGTTCTTTTCTACCTATATATAAAACAGCTTGCAATGCATGTGCTACTTTCTTAAAACTCATTCATGGTGAGCTGTCTTTCTTTCTTTTTTTTTTTTTTTTGAGACAGGATCTCACTTTGTAGTTCAGGCTGGCCCTGAGCTCAGCCTCAAAATCACATCACAGTGATCCTCCTACCTCTGCCTCCCCAGTGCTGGGATTACAGGTGTGAGCCACCAAGCCTGGCACTGTGGAACTGGTTGCTGCTGGGTGTGAGTCTCCACACCCAGTATTGTATGTGGTTACTGGAGGATCGAACCCAGGGCCCTGGTGCTTGCAAGACAGGCACTGGAACCACTGAGCTAACTCTCCAGCCCCCTTCTTTCTTCTTTTCTGGGGGTAGAGCCCAGGGCCTTGTGCATGGTAGGAGGCAAGCATCCTGCAGTGAGCTACATCCCACCACTTAAAAAAAATTTTTTTTTAACCTTAGCCAGTCTCACTAAATTGTCTAAGTTGAGTTTCAGTTTACGATCCTCCTGACTCAGCTTCCTAAGGAGCTGGATTACAGGTGTAAATCATTGCATAGTAGTTTTTTTATAGCTTCTGAGGCAATTGGTCACGTCAAAACTTGTTAGAAATGTAAATCCTCAGACTCACTACGACCTTTGGCTGAATATTTTAGGAAAGCTTTAGCGCTGCCTGTGTCAGTCAAGGGACATTCCTGTCCAGTGAACTGCAATGTTGTTGGTGAGCCAAAAGTTGCTGGCCACTGCTACAAGTGTGCATTCTGCAAAACTTATCTCTGGGGGACAAGCAGCAGGACCGTGGAGCTTTGACATCAGTAGCAGTGATTTTCACCAGTAGATCTTCAGGGTTATTTTTTGGATCTTCAGGTTTTTAAAGTGCAAGTTTTGGGTATGCAAAATTATCTGAAGTAGTTGCTGAGTAAGGCAGGTCCCCAAGTCACACCCCAATGTAAGACCTTGGCATCTTCTGGGGCCTCTCCTCTTAAACCATCTGCCAGCTTCTAGGACAATGTTCTGATTAGCTGTCACAGATCTTTTCAGACTTTCTCTCTTTTCCCCTGAACCCTTATGATTTTTATTTCCAGTTCATTCTTTTCCTTTCTGCTGTGATCGATAGGGTCTCAGAAGCACCTTTGTCAACCTTTCTGCTCCATGCTCAGGAAAGAACAGCTTGGATGCAGTTGGAGAGGTGTCCTGGGAATAATGATGATGATGATGATGATGGTGATCGATGTATTGATTTACCAGCCTTGGACCATGGGCTGAGTGTGATTTACCAGCTTGCACTGGTGGGACATGGCAAGAAGCTGGAAGCTCAGTAGTCTCTGCACCTGTGGCTTCATGAAGGCACTGTGATTGGTTGATTTAGAGCCACAGTGCCCCGCCCCCATACTGGGGATCAAATTCAGGACCTTGTGTTTGCATGGCAGGTGTGACGCCACTGAGCTACATACATCCTCGGCTCCACAGTGGCTTCTTGAATCCTTCCACAGCCAAACCTATACTAGTTAAAAAGGAGGAGCTCTTTTCCATATGTTTTTGACATGTAGAATAATTTGTTCCCTCTTCTGATAATATTTCAGAGAGGCAACTTTCAGACAGCCCAAGTGGCCAGGTGGTCCGAGATCGACAAAAATACTCAAGGTGTGGAGGTTGTGGAAACAGCCATCATATTTAATTTTAGTTTGTTCTTAACACCAGGTGACTTTATGATTATATTTTCATTGGTAGTTCTCTTTTTTCCCCTCTATTGAGTTTATTGGTACATTTTAGGAATATATAATAATCACATTCCTCTTTGAGAACTTGTACAGGACACATCTTGATTCTCATTTTTTCCTTTTCTCCTGCCCTCCCTTCAATGACCCTCCTGTTTTTTTGTTCTTACCATCAAAATGTTCTTTCTCTTCTTTCCTGAGCCTCCTTCCCCTTTGAACATTTGTTGCTATTTCACAATACTTATCATACATTCTGAACCCTACTTGCACCTTCAGATTCTTGACAGGGCATTTACCCATCTATGTTCAATTTGTTTCACTTATACAGTGCATTTATTTTCTAAAAGTGTGGCAGTAATACCTGCAGTGCAACGAGCCCTTGGGGGTGAATGTGACCCGAACCATAGTGCACATTAGTACATCCGCTGAGCAGAGCATTCTTAGTGAAGGAGTCTTTTGTTTTCTTTAGTAGTACATGTTTACAGTACCTAAGGATTGCATTTTTTATGGTGGGTTGCTACATGAGCACAACACATCTTCATTCTGTTTATTTCCCCCTCTTTTTCACTTCTTTCCCTTTTAGATCTTCTTGTAATTTTAGAAAGAGGAAAATGGACTTTTCACAAGTCAATATAACTTTTTTCCCCCCTGCCCTGTGCTGTATAGCTAGTAACCTATGAGGCAGAGCTTTAAAAAATCTTGTTTATTTGAAAAATTTGTGAGAATATTCAGGTCTGCTGTGACTCATCCTCTGTCTGTGCCTCTGGAAAACTGGAGTGATCTCCCACACATGACCTGCTCCGCCCTGGGGACAGGAGTATATTTTAACAGCTATTGAATTTCTGTTGTTGGTAGCTTATAATAAACCATAATGCCCTTGACTCCAGGACCTGTAATCCTGCTAGAACAAGTCAGCTTCTGCCTACCTCTGGGCGACAAATATGTCTTTACTTTTAAAATAAACTTATTTTTCTTACACGGGGTGTGTGTGTGTGTGTGTGTGTGTGCGCGCGCGCGCATGTGTGTGTAGTGTGTCAGAGCTCAGAGGAGAAATAAGGCCTAATTGGCCTCCTCTGTAAGCACAAGGAGAAAGGCTGCACTTAGGGGTGACACATATTAGGGAAAAGTGAAGGCAGCTGGGGCTAAGTTATTTACCAGAGAATGTGCTGATGGTTAATGGAAAGCTGATGAACCTTGTGTTGCTTGATTGCTGGTGCTCGTGTTTAGGTGAATAAAGGCAAGACAAGCCGGCTACCAGGGCCTCTTCAGCCTACCGAGAGCCCGGAGTACTCTGGCTGACCTGTGTTAAACTGACCCTGTCTCTGTTGTTTGTCCTCATTCCTCTGGGGCAGGGAGAGCAAAGCAGCAGGTCCAGTCACAGAGCAAAGCTGGCCAAGTGGGTCTGTTCCAGGTGCCGCCCCAGTGTAGGACTTGGGACCTGGGTCACTACATGTAAGTAATTTATATAAATTATATGTGTTTTTGCAATTAATTTTAAAAATGCAGCAAAGCAAAAAAGGAAAAATTTAAAATTATTAAGTCTTTGCAGTGATTATATAGTGGACCCTTGATGTACAAATTCAATTTGTTTTCAAGGGCTTGTTGTAACTCAAGTTGGTCAGCTGAAGGCTCAGGATCCCCTGCACAGGCTTCAGAGTCTTTCCTGTGACAAGCAGATCTCCGAGTTTAGCAAGACACTGGCCAGGATATCTCAGTTAACCCTAAATAGGAAAGGGTGCTGTAATGTCATTTCCAGAACTCTGTAAGGGTTAAATGTGTTTCTGAGACCATTTGGAAGCACAAGTTGCTGGCATTTGGGTCATAACTAAAAGACTATGTTCATAAGTTAAAACTAAACTGCCATTTGTAATCTGAGCTCATATGTCAAGCTGATCATAACTTGAGGGTCACTATATTTTTTTTAACTGAGGATATGGATTAGAAGCTTGTAGATGATCATTTTGGGTTATTCCTTTTCATTTGCACTTTTTTATTTACAAAATTGAGTAGATAAGTGTTTGCTTATATTACAAGGTCTTTTCATGCATTTTAAATAGCTGCATATGTACTTTGTGGAGTGGTTGTGTCTTGGTTTATATCATTTCCTTATTGGTGAACATTTTGACTTATGTCTTCTGACTTCACATCTCCTGAGTATGTGTGTGTGTGTGTGCGTGTATTTGGCCACATATCCATCTCTTATTTCCTTTTAGTTTTTTGCCTTCCTTTATCCAACCATTAGTTACGGTGGCTTCCAAAGTATAAGAACAGCTGAGCGGCATCTTATTTGTGACACTGCTCATTAAAACTCACCTCCCTGGAAGTAGAAGCCACTGTTGTAATTCCCACTATATAGGCAGGATCACTGAGGCACAAAGATTATATTTATCCATGTCAAAAACTTCCAGAGCCTTATTCAAATAGGCATTTACTTGCTCTCAGCTTCTCTGAACAGGGGCACCTGCTAGCATTACTACAGACAGAAATGGCAGGAAACCATTGTCACTGCAGTCTTCTTCTCTTGTGCCTCCTGATTTTGAAATGGCGGCCACAGCTCTAGATATCACCATCCTGATTCAAGGCAGGAAACGAATGTCCTGACTGACCACATCTGCTCCCTTTATACGACAGTACATCTTCTTCCTTGAGCCTGCTCCCTCCCCTCGCAGAACTCCCTTCATGAGTCATTATATTTAACAGGACACCTGCCAGCTGCAGAGGATGCTGGGAAAATGATTAAGATTTCCAGCCTTTGGAATAGAAGATATCTGGGAAAGAGAAGTTTGGAAATGACTTTTAGATCAGCCAAGCAGCAGTAGTGCTGTAAACTAAACTGTGTCCCACTAAATAGAAAGATTTTAGCCTTGACTCCTGTGGTACTGTATATGGAGATGGGATTTTAGGATGTAATGGTGGTGAGGGAAAGTCATGCAGATGGGACCAAAATTCCATAGACCCAAAGGTTTACAGGGAATGAGGACACTGGGAAGGTGGCTGTCGGCCATGAAGAGGGCTCCTGCCAGAACCTGACCCCAGGGGCAGCTTTATTTGAGACTCTCAGCCAAACTGTGAGGGAACTTCGTGTGTAAGTCACTCACTAGTGTTTTGCTAGAGCAGCCTGACTCGCAGAAGCGGCTTGCACAAGATGTCTGATGAGGGGGCACTGACTCTCATGTCCGGTATCATACAGGGCCCATCTTTGTTGGCTGGGAGGCTGTTGTTTCTCACCTCTCTAGCTCTGATCCTGCACAGCCTTCCCTCTTGGTATCATACCACCAAACACAGGCTAACATTTTCCATTGGTCTTAGCGTCGTTGCAGAGTGTGGTTAAATACAAGTGGTTGCATACAGTACGTGTCCACTGAGTCATTCTCCCACTAAAGCACTGACTCCTTGGTGCTTAGACACTTGGTCACAAACCTGCAGCTCTCTTGGCGCATCTCAGGCTGTGGCGGGAAGAGGGTGACCCCTGAGCGGTCGAGGGAGCTGCAGCACATTTATGACGTGCCCAGATGTGGGGATCTGAACTAAAGGCCACATCGCAGAGATTGCAGAGCTGATGGCTGCACCCCACTTCAATTGTAAGAGGATTGATTACTTATTGGAGAGCTTTTTAATGGTGGTTATTTCTAGAGCATAAGTTCAAATGAGCAATTCTACTCCCTGGGAAAACAGCAGTGAATAAAATAGTCTTTGCTGTCCATATGAAACTGACATTCTAGGAAAGGGAAGATTTTATACATAAAGGGATCTCTGGCCTTTTTGAATTTTGGAACAGCTGACCACCTAAACTGGCTTTTCTTCGAGACGGTGACTCCCTGTACCCTCTAGATGGGTGTGAACTCTCATTTGCTCATGCTCCCTATTCTACTGTCTGTTTCACATGCAGTCTTAATGGAGCAGATGTCACTGTTATTAGTATTATTTGCAGACAGAGAAACTGAAGTTCAAAGTTGCAAAGTGATGGAGCCCAGGATTTCTACCTGTGGAATGTGAGCTGGGCCATAACCCCAGTTGTGGGCAGCATCAGAGCTGGAGGCCTTTGCCACCATGTGGAGAAGTGTTTAGGGGGCAGAAATAGCACTGAGCAAAAGTTTACTCCATAGAAGTTCCCATTAAAGGGGTGTATCAGCAGGAAACAGATGGCACCCTCAAATCGGGGTAACTCAAGCAGAGTTTCATAAACTTTACAAAGGCGTGGGCGGAGTGTAGGGAAACCACAAGGCACAGGGCAGAACCCCAGGTTAGTAACAGTTGGGCAGCAGGACCACTCCCAGGCACTTAGGTCTGAGTTCACTATGGGGAAGATACTTTGGGGTGGGGGGAAATCAATTCTTGCTTCTACAGCCAGCACTGAACTGATTTGTAAACAGAGAGCCCATCGGTCAACTTATGGGATCATGAAGAAGAGCGGAGATGTGTGGAGAGGGTCTCTGTCGGGGCAAGTGGAAGTTGCCAGTCCACAGGGAAGCCAAAGCTGAGAGTGCTGGAGGGTATAGGAGCGTCAGGACCATCAGAAGATCCACTTTAAAGTATATCCCTTTGGCACTGAATCCAGAGCTGAGTGCAGTAGGGGGTTCATAAATGCGGAAAGATGTCTTCTTGGAGGAAGCCTTTCTTGAAGGCATAAGCACTAAGGAATGTGGGGTGTCATAAATTCCTCTCTTGGGGAGGCTTTATGACCTGGAAGACAGAAAAGTTACCCCAAGATGTAGCTGTACAAAGAGTATCTTAGTAACTTTTTTTTTTTTTTGAGCCAGGGCCTCGCTTTGTAGTTCAGTCTGACACTGAGCTCAGCCTCAAACTCACATCACAGCGATTCTCCTGCCTCTGCCTCCCGAGTGCTGGGATTACAGGCCTGAGCCACCACACCTGGCATTATAGTATGTGGTACTGATTGCTGGTGCACTTGAGCCATGCCCAGCATTGTTGTATGTGGTCACTGGGGAACGAACTGGTGCTTTCAAGTCAGGTGCTGGAACTACTGAGCTAAATCCCTGCCCCAGAAACTATATCTTAAAACACTCAAGACAGATTTGTGTGATTTTCTTGTTCTCTCAAATCTCTTCAGCGTCTACCTTTTCATCAAATGCAGTGCATCCTGCTAAACAGGAGCCATGCATGTATTACTACCACTAAAACCATTTTGGTAGCTGCTTTTCAGAAACTGCAGTTTCTGAAATCCACTGGACCATAGCTTTGGATCTTAGGTAAGGCAGATTTTCATCGGTTTATTTCAATCATCTTTACAGTGACATTTCCCATAGCCCACCCCAGAGGCTTTTTATGAATATCACTGTCAGCATAAGTAACGGTAACAAATCCAAGAGCACTTTAGCTGACATTTTAACAATCAAATAGTCTATAAACCTATACACTTGACTCTGAAACAGTGTACTTCTGAGACTGTGGGGCACGGAGGGGGAAAGGGCTGCATAAAATTGCAGGGAAACCATTCAGAGGAAGGGCAGGTGTCCTAATTTAGGGCATGGTTGTGACAGGGGTAGGTATACATGAGCTTTTCTCTTTTTGCTGGTTGATAGAAACTCAGAACTATTTGGAAAGTAGTCAGGCCAAGTCTCTCAAAGGAGGCTGGGTTCCTTAACTCCTGCGAGCAAATGATCCATCCGGTTGGGGCTTGGTAACTTCACCCTCTGCTTAGGATAGCACTTTCCAAGGGTGTGATCTGGTTCTGACCAGTATGCTGTGAGAAGTCTGGTGAAGCTGCTTCTCATATGGGTTTTTCTGGCTGTTTAAAAGTTCACACAGGAAGATATAGTTATATCTTGTTTTTTTTTGAGACAGAGTCTCACTTTGTAGTTCAGGCTGGCCCTGAGCTCAGCCTCAAACTCACATCACAGCAATCCTCCTGCCTCTGCCTCCCAAGTGCTGGGATGACAGGCGTGAGCCACCACGCCCTGCACTGTGGTGTGTGGTACTGAATGCTGCTGGGCTTGAGTCTCATGCCCAGCATTGTATGTGGTTACCGGGGGATCAAATCCAGGGCCCTTGTGCTTGCAAGACAAGTGCTGGAACCATTGAGCTAAATCCCCAACCCTCCAAATTATTATTCAGTGAATTAGTTACTGTTTTAGGAGAAGAGCTACCTGTAGGAAGGAATGTACCTACCTTTGGTTATTCTCACCTGGCCACGGTGCAGTATGTATTGTACACTTCTTAGTCTGAGATAATTTGTTGAAATGACTGGGTTATTGTTCCCCAAATGGTACAAAGTAGTTCACGGCAACACAGAATCAGAACTCACCTTCCATCTCAATCCTACAAAGAGGATGACTTAAGCATTCAATCTCCATTTCCTAGGCAGAAGCCTGAAGCCAGGTTGAGTAATTTATCAAGGAGGTTGGAAAAAGACATCATTCATATTAAGATCGCAATAAGCTGGAGTGATGGGCTGAATTAAACAAGATGAACTATTTGAGAGAAAAATGTAAAATTTCTCTGGTGGTTGTTCTTCTTTTTTTGCACAATATAATATATGAATAGCAGGTGTTAAAATGGCTTGGTGTTTTCTGTGG
>PVIR01011712.1:0-46520 GCA_004026965.1 Petromus typicus
AAATTTGAAATAACTTAAATTGCTCACAAAGGCGGCAGGGCCAACATGAGTTTTCTCCCCAAAGTGTATAAAAAGATGAATAGAGTAGAACACGAAAGAAGGAAGGAAGATAGGCCTAGCTACTCAGAAACATCGACAGAAGTTGACCGACTAGAACAGAAACCTAATGCACATCCAGCTCCACGTGGGAGAAGAGAAATGGGGTTACCCATGGCTTACATCTTGTCTTTAATCATGCAAAGGGAAAGGAAGCTTTTTGGAGAGAGCTAGGGAGGGAAGTGGGCTGGATTTTTTTTTTTTTTTTTTTTTTTTGTAAGGAACTGTGCCTGCTCCAGACGAGGTGTGCAAAAGGACAATAATCAGACTGTGCTGTGGGCTGGTTGGTGTGAACAGATCTTTGTGCTCAGGTTCCCAAGCCCCACTGGGTTCACTGCTCTCCCCACCACATCGTTGTAGACGTCCTTCTGCAGGAGGTGAGGAGGGACTGAGGAGGGGACCCTGTGTCGGGATATGCGGAACAACACAGCCAAGGAAGCCAAGGCTCCCTCGAGTTCTAAGCCAGTAGCAGAAATCACAGTCATGGCCGGCTGCTGCTGCCTGCAGGCTCTGGGATGAAGCCATCATGGGTTAGGTCAGCTGTGTCACTCAGCAACAGTGTGAGGTGAGACCAAGGGCTGGGTGCTGTGCATCATGGTAGCCGAGGTTTGGGTGGGTTAAATAAATTGCCTGGGCCCCACAACTGCAGACAGTGGGATCTGGTTGAGGGCACAAGTTGACAATCGCCATGCTAAGACTGTGCCACCCATTTCTTTAAGAAGACACGCAGCCACCCATGTGGGGATGAGGCTGAGGCTGAGATAGTGAGCCAGAGCCAACTCTTCGGAGTGCTGGGGCTCAGAACAAGGCCGGGTTTCATAGCAGGGCCCAGTCCTTCCAGCCACAGTGGGACACTGGTCATATGATGACAGCACTTCCATCACATGGACACACTACGATGTCATAAAAAACAGCCTAGACAACAGTCTCATTTTCTACCAAGCAGCTGCTCCATTTATTCTTCCTTTGAAAAGTATCTGTCTATACTTGCAAACTATGAGTTCCCCTAAGAGCTCGGGACAGCCACAGAAAATAAGCAGACCTCACTCGGCATGTTCTCAGTGGCAGTGGGCAGGCTGACTCCATGGTAGCCTACAAAGTTGCATTTATGGGTTTGTTCGACCCCTCTCACGGCCGGGTCACCAAATCCAACCCTTCTTTTGCTGGCTTGCTAAGTGTGATAAGTTACAGTCATGTCCTTGTTGGCTGTTTTCAGCAGACCTGGCCCGGATTCCAGTAACAGCTCCACCCACCCCACATTCTAACTTGTGACAACCTCCGTAACACAAAAATGTGGAAATATGCCTCGACAAGTGGACAGAGTGGCCAGTCATGGGATGAAGGTTTGCGTGACCCAAGCTGACAGTGATCGGGTAGGAATGATGAGGGGGGCTGTTGCTTTGCAACTGTGGCTCTTTTCTGTGCAGCAGAACATAGACATAAGGCTGAATGACTATAAATGACACCCTGACAAAAGTCTTCTCATTGGCCACAGGACACCAAAAAGGCAGAACGCTTGGAGGTGGAAAAGCAAGCGTGCTTGGGCCCTGGAATTCGAGGAGGCATTCCGCCCAACTGTGGCGCCGTGACAGGACCGTCACCGGGGTGACTTTCCGCAGAGTCCAGACACAGGGCTATTCTTAGAATGGCCAGAAAAAGCGCAGAGCTGCCTAAAAATAATGATGACTCAACACCTAGAGGCTCGGGTGATGTCACGTTGTCAAAGAACACCTCCCTCCTCCTCGCAGGTTACGGTTTTAAAATAAGTTCACAGCTCACCTTCGGAAGAGGGCAGAGATTTCACAAACTGGAGAAAGAAATAGGGGTGTGCAGAGTGCATAAAAGTGGGCCACCCCGACACGGCCACCACAGCAGCCCAGGTGGCTCAGAGAAAAAGCCAAAAGGAGTTCTTCCCCTGGCACCCTCACTCATGTCATCCTATTGGAAGGGGGTCACATGAGGCAGGATGGCACTGATGACACCCCCACACCCTCCCCTCGAGTCTCCACAGCCTGCACTTCCCAGGACAGAGCACGACACAGTCCATCTTCTACAGACTGTTCCATAGGTACCAGGTGCAGCTTCCAGCTCCGACCAAAGGAAGCACTCCCAGGGGTCACCCAACAGCAGCCTCTCAGTGTTGCCCTACTTCATACAACCCCAGACTGTGGACCAGTAAGAGCCTCCAGGTGACAAGAACACAGGCCAGGCAGTGGTTGCTATGGCACCTCTCCAAGTAGTCATGTGGGACAGTCTGGGCTTCCTGTGGCTTCCCACCATGCAGCTGCTCAAGGTCAAGAGGCCTCAGCAGGGTCCACATTCTGTGCCAGGAGGAAGCAAGAGACTAGAGCAGCCTCCTGATCTCCCTGCAGGAGAGGGGCAGCCGAGAGGGTCTAGGCCCCTTCCCATTCTTCCAAGGGACCCCCCTCCTCGAATTTATCTTCTCCTCTCCCTAACTTGCCCTATGATCAGGAGGCAGTGGACACTAAGCCTCTCAAAGATTGCGCCTATTCATCTTCATCCTCCCAGTGTCCAGAGCAATACTTAGGACATTGTAGATGTTCAGTAATCACTAAGTGATTGACAGCTACACAGACTGATACGGCACCCTTTCTCTCTTGTGAGTGTATTGATGAGTCATAGCCCTTTGGCTTGTCTTGCAGTGTGTCTTAGGTCCGCATTCAGATATGATATCTCCTATGGGTTGTGCACTCAAAGGGGGCTTCCCTAGCTAACAGCCTTCGAGGTTTGAAAGCTTTGAGACCATCATAGGAGCCTCTTGGGGGCAGAAAGCCCTTTAGACCACAGGCTCATCTCTGTTCTTCTGGACCACCTTGTTTAGTAGGAAATGGGTATCAGAGTCTAGGCTGGGCAGCTTATACAGAAAGCAGAGTTGAAAAAAATCAAAACCAAAAACTATCGATGAAATGCACTAGGTTTCCCACATACAGCAGTGTCTTTTTCAAAAAGATGACCAGGTCCCCGAAGGGCTTTGAATTTCTGAAATTGCCAGAAGTCTTTTCCCAACTTTCAAAGGAAGTCATTCTTGTTATTCCACAGCTATTGCTCAGCCCAATGATTATGTTCCTAATAGAAAATTGTTTTATTCAGGCCCAAATGAACTCTAAGTAATTTGACTGCTTCCCAAAATACAAATCCATCCTAAAGACAAGGGCTTTGCACCCACCGTTCAAAATACTGCAAAGGATATAATCTTGGGGCCCAGGACGGGGAGCAAGTCCCTTCAGAATAAATCATGTTCCCTGATTTATTCTGGGACCTCAGGGATGCTGGGGTGCCATGGACACTAATCCTGGGCACCAGTGAGAAGCCAAGCATAGTAGGGGGAGGAGACAGGTGGACATTCACTTTTGTCTCCTCTTTCTCACTTTCCTCACTATCCACAAGACTAGGGTTTGCCCCCAGGGACCCTGGACCAAGCTAGGTCTCCATCCCTAGCCTTAATACAAAACATCCCAAGACAGGGTCTCATTAGGTTACTAAGTTGCCCCGGCTGGGCTTGACCTTGTGATCCTCAGGCCTCAGCCTCCCAGAGTGCTGGGATTACAGGTGTGATGGTTAGGGCATGGGCTCCCATGGTTAGGGCAAGACTATGTGGAAAAAGCAAGCTTGATGAGGCTGGCAGTGCCAACTTTTAGACCCTGAAGACTCCTTTCCTCTCTTCCCCTTGCAGAACCAGGACTTCAGTCACATTGTGGTAATAATCTCCATGGGTGTTTTGTTATCTATGCTTTGCAATGTGACAGATCTTAAGGCCAATAAGAAATCAAGTCTTTTGCAGGGAAAGAGCAAATTCTGAGGCATCAGACACAGGTGGTGTTGAAAGGACAGCCCCTTTCTGGGAAGAAGTTTGGCTCGAGGTGTTCCGGGTTTGAAGTTAGCCTGAGTTACTGGGAGGATGGATTTAAATACACGAGCCTCAGATGGCTTCCAGGTGTGCCCTGCCTCACAAGACAGTATTAGAGCAATGATTGGATTCAGGCCTCACATGTAAAGAACAGTGACACGGGGCTGGAGATTTAGCTCAGTGGTTCCGGCACCTGTCTTGCAAGCGCAAAAGCCCGGGTTCGATCCTCAGTAACCACATACAATACTGGGCATGGAGACTCACGCCCAGCAGCAACCAGTACCACATTCCACAGTGCCGGGTGTGGTGGCTCACGCCTGTAATCCCAGCACTCAGGAGGCAGAGGCAGGAGGATTGCTGTGATGTGAGTTTGAGGCTGAGCTCAGGGCCAGCCTGAACTACAAAGCGAGACCCTGTCTCAAAAAAAAAAAAACAAAACAAAAACAACAACAACAAAAAACCCAGTGACACGGGCACCCAGCATTTTTCTAAAAACACGCAGACCCAGGTGATACAAGGCACGGGGCTGCTGTCACTAATTATAAGTGCCAAGCTGAGCTTCTCCTTACAGGTACTCAAAGACTGTTTCTTTAAACAATGAGTTAGAGCCAAAAAAAAAAAAAAAAGTCTGTATGTATTTTATTCTAAAAATGCCATTACTGTCTATACTTTGGGTGACACTTTCCTATGGATAATGAAATTTGATACACTGGCAAAATATAGTGTATCCTGGGTGAAGCTGGGAGTGTTGGTGCATGCTTGCAACTCCAGCACTCAGGCAGGATGAGGCAGAAAGATCACTGCTAATCCAAGGCCAGCCTGGGCTACATAGTGAGTTCAAGGTCAGCCTAGACTACAAAACCCTGTCTCAAAAACAAAACAAAAAACAAAACAAAACAAAACGTATGTATCCCGACTGAGCCCTGGACAGCTTCTCTACATACTGAAGAGATGATTGGTATAAGACTTGGGAACAAATATCAAATATGAATAAAGTCTGAAGAGCTAACCCCCAAAATGTCTCACCCTACAGGTACATGCGATTGGGTTGTAACATGAGAAGTAAAATATAAGAACCAGTAAGATTAAGTACAGTTTTTACAACTGAGCCTCAGTTTTTAATCTGAGCTTTCTGGAACCCTGGGGAAATGTAAATTACAGAATCATTTCTGTGAGGAGAAAAGTCAGCTCCTCTTGGAGACTCAGTTTTCCTGGCACATATCCTAAAAGAAAAGTAGGATAGGAACCTCATATGGCGAGAAGAGGCATCCACCACAGAAGCAGAAGGTTCCCGCGTGGGAAAGACAGGGATAAGTTTCTTGAAGTTCACAACTGTGAGACCACAGTGCAACTATTCAGCGTGGGTTCACCGTCTTCCCTCAGCCTCCAGAGCATAGAGCTTCCAGGTCTGCATGGTTCCAGAAAAGCTCATAGTCCTTAGAAAAGCTCCGTACTGCTCTGACCTAGAGACAGACAGTCACGGGATGGGCAGGAAGGAAGAGGCGAGGAGGAGAAGGAACCACGGAGATGGGGAGGTCAGGTACCATCTTGTGTAATCACACGCCACTGCTACGATCCTGTTTCAGGGAAAGGTGACGCACATAGTGAGCTGGTCAGCACCCTGTAACTAGTAGGCAGCAGAGGCAGGATCGGAACCTCCTGTTTCCTTGGATACTGCTGAGGCTCAGCCTGCATCTAAGGATGTGCAGAGGCTGAAGGATGCAGCACGGTGAGGAACCTTTAGACCAGCTCCAACACATGTGGCCTCCTCCCACCAGAATGGGAAGCTGGACCAGCCTCTCAGGCAGCACACTCTATGTATAAATAATGTATCCTACTGTGTAACTTGGAGTTCATAATAGCTATGGAACCAGCAGGAAAGCATTGATTGTGAGCAGAGTTAAGAGATATGCTGCTTTGCCATGTTTGAGGAAAGATCTTTCCCATGACCAGTGAAGCCCGTCTAAAAAAATGGCAAGTCATGGTGTTAGGTTTAAAGTAATGGTCACATTGTAGGTTAAAACATCCCCAGTAAGAAAGAACATTAGCAAAATACGAGTAGAAATGGATCAAACTTAAGACAAATTACACATGTTCTGTTTCTATCTCTCCATGCAGGCAGAGAGTGTTTAAGCTCTACAGTCACAGTTTGGATCTAAAATGTCCCTCACAAGTCCCTTGTGTATGGACAGCTGGATTGGATCTTGAGGGCGGCACCATTAGCTGCCAGTGAGTTCATCGGTGGATGAGCTCACAGCTCAGTGTTCTTATAGGAGACGGGGCCTGGCTGGAGGAGCTCACTGGGGCATGACCTAGGTGGGTGTTTCCCATCACTTCCATACTCTCTCTGCTTCCCAGCTGTCATAGAGACAGCACTTTTCCTCCGCCAGGCCCCCGGTTAACCAGCCACAGACCAAATCTCCTAAATACTTCATCCAAAATAAACCTCTCCTCCTTTAAATGTGTCCTAGTGATGGGAACGTGACCAAGACAACCACATGCAGAAAATCGTAACTGAACAGGTGGGAAGGAAACACATACAACATACAGGCAAGTACCATGTAGCAGGATGATCACCCGAGACTGACAGACAACGCCTGACCTCCTCCACGGAGCTAACCACCACAAAGCCTTAATGGATGCGGAGTTACAATGCTAAGATTCCCTGGCCTTCTCTGCCTACCTGTGACTCAGCCAAGAGATTCCTGACCACTCAGATCCACCCGGAATCAAGAAGTTCAGGAAAAGCAGGGCAGAGTCCATGCCACTTTCAGCTATTGAGAATGAGGGATGATAAAGCTCATCCCTCCTCTGGGAATCCAAAATGGCCTCTTTTTTTTTTAAAGTTTTTTTGAGACAGGGTCTCGCTTTGTGGTGCAGGCTGGCCCTGAGCTCAGCCTCCAACTCACATCACAGCAATCCTCCTGCCTCTGCCTCCTGAGTGCTGGGATTACAGGCGTGAGCCACCACGCCCGGCACTGTGGTATGTGGTACTGGTTGCTGCTGGGGTGAGTCTCCACACCCAGTATGGTATGTGGTTACCGGGGATCGAACCTGGGTCCCTGTGCTTGCAAGACAGGTGCTGGAACCACTGAGCTAACTCCCCGGCCCTGAAATGGCCTCTTAAGAAAAGCTGGTGGGCGATGTGACTCAACAGTTCTCTCTGCATGGATGAGGCATTTCCCCTGACCCATCCAGAGTGAGCCTCCGCCGTGTGTGCGCTGCTCACACGTGTCTCAGTTTCTGGCCACGGAAGAGCAGAAGGTGAGATTGCCCCCGCCCCCCACCTGCCAAGCAGCCATGTTCAGACACAGCACCCTGGTGCCAAGTCACCTGCCCTTGCCCGGGCACTGTGCCTGAGACTAGGTCTGCCCACTGGATACCTGTTAAAAATTTAGAGCTATCATGCAGGCTAGAAGCAGCTCTGATGGAACCATATGGAATTAGATCCCAAGCACTGTACTTTCATTTTTCCAAAAATGGGTCAGAGGAGCATCTTTTTAGTATCATTTAGGACCACCGTGTCCTCTGGGTGTCACCAAGAATGTGCGCTCACCAGCTTCTTTTATTTTTAGACAGGGTCTCGCTTTTTTTGTGGTTCAGGCTGGCCCTGAGCTCAGCCTCCAACTCACATCACAACAATCCTCCTGCCTCTGCCTCCCGAGTGCTGGGATTACAGGCGTGAGCCACCACGCCCGGCACTGTGGTATGTGATACTGGTTGCTGCTGGGCCTGAGTCTCCACACCCAGTATGGCATATGGTTTCTGGGGATCAAAGCCGGGTCCTTGCGCTTGCAAGACAGGCTCCAGAACCACTGAGCTAACTCCCCAGCCCTTACCAGCTTCTTGACACAGAATCCAAATACACTCAGCTCTGTATGTATCAGGGCCAATCTGCATGCCCTCCAGCTGATAAATGGATTAAGAAAACATAGTTCATCCACACCATAGTACACTGATCAGCCTTTACAAAGAAAGACAACCTGTCATTGTGACAATAGGGATGGACCTAAACTACATGATATTAAGTAAAATAAACCAGGCACAGAAAGAGACCACAGATCTCACTGCCACGCACTAACTAGAAGTTGATGTCATGAAGCAGAGAGTAGAACCGGGGCTGGGAAAGGGCTGGTTTGAGGAGGTGCCCACCGCATGATGCAGAGTTTCATTCCATTAG
Source organism: Petromus typicus (assembly GCA_004026965.1). NCBI lineage: Eukaryota > Metazoa > Chordata > Mammalia > Rodentia > Petromuridae > Petromus > Petromus typicus. The sequence goes on from PVIR01011712.1 coordinate 8,145, forward strand.
ATAGGAGGCAGGAGCCTAAGAGATTTGCAGTGTGAGGATAAGAATGGAAAACAAAGAGTTGCATTTTTCAAAAACCACTAAGGAAATTTTAAATGTTTAAATTTTAAATGTTCTTACATTACTTAATTACATGAAGTGATATGTGCATTCATTTGATTGAGCCACTCCACCTCCAGAGCTCTCTCAGAACTTAATCGTCTACACAATAGTGACAATTTTTACTTGGCAATGAAAAATAAATTGTTTAAAGATCTCAACAAACTAGATCTGAGTATTCTATTATGGGAAAAATACATATAATTGCTCTTGCTCATACTGTTTCAGGCTTTGATAATGAACTCATTCTTCTTTTTGGACGTTGCCTGTAAGTTCATTGCTCATAATTTCCAGCTCCACAGCCCCTGTCAGAAGCCCCTGGGGCCTGACATGTTTGGGATTTGAATTTGGGGATTTGGAAATGCGCTAAAGCGCATCCGTCTCCTGTTGTGTAACATCCCTGCGAGATTCAGGGCAACCCTGGTAATTAAACACAGGAATATTGCCACAGAAAATCAAATGAAAATTCACACTATACAAGCTTCCCATCCGTTCTGGTCAGATTTTAAATGAATTGCACCAAATGAAGTTTTGTCTCAAAATGAATTATGAAAAAAAAAATTCTCAGTTTCTAGAGATATTCAGAAGGTTGGCATAATGCCAGTTTCCCCAGCAGAATGAGAAGAACATTCCGCAGGGCCCAATATTAGTAATTACATGCCTGGCCTGACACAAGCCATTCTGCATACTCTCAGGGCAGAACTGGCCCAGGCACAAGATTCTGCTCTGCACTCAGGAGGGAGAGAGGCAGGGAGGTGTCACCTCCTGGGGCTGGCATGGTGATGGGGACCTCTGCTTATAAAGCACTTAGCAAAGCACCTGGCACTGTCCCGCATGCTGTACAGGTACCTGCTGCTGCGGCTGTTACTAAACTACAGAGATTAATACACTGTCAAAACCTTTAGGATCACCTTCCCAGTTTCTCTTATTCAGCCAAATTCCTTCCCGGTTGGCCCTTTCCCTCTTCTCCCTCAGAGTCCTGTCACACAGATGCTTATCTGCACTGGGTACAGACACACACAGCTCGAAGGATGCAGCTTCCCTTCAGGCCTCATCTGTTTCACAACTTCTGCCGCCCGGAGGGACCCAGCAAGGAAAGTGCATGATGGGAAATGAACCTAGGAAGCTGAGAGGTGGAGTTCTGTGAGGATCCAAGTTCCCAGTGTGTTTCTGATCAAAATATTTATACTTCAAGCTGTGGCGTGCAAACAGCAATCTGTACTTATTGGTTTCAGACGTCAATTTCCTCCTGCTCTGGTTCTCCTCTGGGTGACACAAACACATGCCAACCACGGGGACTGTACGAAGCCACGCCGCTCCCTGTGCCCACTCATCACAGAAGCATCCTACCACAGAGGACGCGCCACACTCTGCCCCACTGGCAGTGGGAGTGAGTGCCACTAACCTTGCAAGACTCTTTGAAACATGTTATCGAGGCATCAGAGCTTAGGATTTCAGGAGGACAGCAGAAGGAAACATGTAAAATACTTATGTGGATAAGCAGGAGCACATCACAAGAAGGTCATATCTCATGCCATGGCCTTTGTCATGAGCAGTCCAACTCTGCACCCTCCGAATCACCCAGGAAAGAAAAAGCCTGTGGGAAAGTATCTCAGCCATGAGAAAATGAGGGACAAGATTGCTGCCCATGCCAGAGCTTTCAGTTTTGCCCAGCTAAGGAATTTAATTGCTTTTATTACAAGTGAAAGTGGTGAACTAAGTTCAAATTCACCTATATCACAAAAGTCAATTCTTCTAAAAACAGAGGACTCTGACAAAACAATTTGAGTTTCTTCCACCTGCCCACCTGGATGGTCAAGATGAATGCCGACTGAAGGAATATTTCCAAAGCTAAATAGAAAGACAGTGGTCACAGCTGGTCTTGCCCACAGGCAAACAACATTTTTGCTTCTTTTCCCTCTGCCTAAAATATATCTTCTCACCAACTTAGCACAGTGCCTGACATGTCCACCCCTTGGGAATGATAATCTATCAGACGTCATCCTCAGATTCGTGGCATCGGCACGCTGTGGAAGGAAGGCCAGGAGAGAATGAGGTGCACGTGGACTTATTGAAGTACTTGGAGTAATAGAGATCTCTTTGAGTCAGATTTTCCATCACTGCAGAACATACCCCTGACCTGGTGGACTTAGGAAGAGACAGACTTGATTTCTACTCTCAGCTTTGGAGGTGTTGGCTCATGACTGCCTTCTGCACTCGCCGTGTGGCCCATCACAGCAGAAGCACCTGTTGGAGCAAAGCTGCTCACCTCATGGCTGGGAGAGCAAGAGGTGACAGAGAAAGACCAGAGCCCCAAGGGCCCCTTCCCAACCACACTCCTAACTTGAAGACCTCTGGCATCCCACAGCTTCCTGATAATTCACTCTGAAAAGTCAGACTTCAACACCCGTGTGCACACGTGCGGGTTAATTCCAGGTGCAAACTACAGGGAAGACTGGGACATTTTGGAAAGAAGCATATGGTGGAAATGCAGTGTTGGGAGGTTCCCTAATTTCTTCTCCCCAGCATCCCAATGGTCATGCCTCCCAACCATCATCAGTTTACCTGGTGTGTCATTAGCCTGCATTGCCAGCTGGGCAGACAAAATTCAATCAAAGCTGAATCTCCACCTATTTATATAGTATCCTAGAAACACAAATGGAGCTCTATGGTATTTTGGTCTGATTTAATATGTCTCATGATGTGGACATTGCTCAATTATGAAATTCACCTCTTTGGCTATAAATGTGGGACCTCAGTAATTTGAATCTGATCCCAATGAACTATACCTTATTTCAGGTAAATATTTTATTAAGATTGTTTCTGTATACCAAGTAACTAAAAAATATATATATATATTTAAATATATTTTAAATATATTTATTTTTAATTTATTTAAAAATATATATTATATATATTTTATATACTTATATATTTATAAATATATATATTTATAAATATATATTTATATATTTAAATATATATATTTTAAATATATTTAAAAAATAATATTTGTTTGTTTTGTTTTTGAGACAAGGTCTGGCTTTGTAGTTCAAACTGGTCCTGGACTCAGTCTCAAACTCAGCAATCCTCCTGCCTCTGCTTCCCAAGTGCTGGGAATACAGGTGTGAGCCACCACGCCTGGCTGAAAAACATGTTGAATCCATTATCCAAGACAGATCAGAGGATCAAAATGGAGGTGGTCAGTGACCTAGGAATGGTACCCAAGACTCCATCAGAATTGTACCCCCAGTTCTGAGACGGTTCACGAGCTGTTCTTCACAAGAACTCCTAAAAAACATAGCAATAGACCACACAGAACTGTAAGTCTTATTGTGTCAATCTTTACTTAGGAAAGAGCCACCATTAAATCTCTGGTGGGAATACTGTAGAAGAAATTACTAACCCTCAACAAATTATAATTTGTCATAATCCAAGAACAGAACTCCTGTCTCTGCTTGGTGTGTGCTACTTTCTTACCTTGAGTAGTCTGGGGACCATAGCCCTGAGGCACTAATCACATGTGGTTGGCCAAGCTACTCCCAGCCTATCATTTCCATTGCTCAGCTCCAACACTGTCACATCATCAAATAGCTTGAAATAAGTTCCTAATCCTGTGGAGTGGCTTTCCCTGTGTATAAATCACTAAAACTTAGAAATCAGACTCCCAGTCTACAAGCTCAGTCTATAAGCCCTGGGCTTATGAAGTTGGCAGAACAAGCTCAGGTGTGTAGAACAGCGGTCATCAACCCTAGTCTAGATCCCACACAGAGCCACACACTTTAGCTTAAAGAATCCTCCCATTCCATGAAGCTACCCGTGTTCTACAACATGGTACAAGGGTGGGTATTTACAACAGGAGCACTCAGTGAGGAGGGACAAATGGAGCCAGGCAGGTAGCTGGCTGAAGAGGTCAGAGAAATCTCAAGGAAACTTTAGAAAGATCTCCAAATGGAGTATTTACTATGATTTCCAAGAATAGTGCCTCTAAATCAAGTTTGTTCCTAGAAAATGTTCATATCAGAAAATCACATTCCTCAATCATTGCAACTCAAGGCAGCACTACTGTTCAAATCCTTGCAAGGCACATGCCCCTGTGGTATCAGCAAAGAACTGTGGCCACCACCACGCTTTCTCAGTGACTCATGGGGCCTGAGTGACAAACCAAGAAGACATTTTTACAGCATGCATCAAACTGAGGGAGAGGAAGGGGTCAAAAGGAGTTTGTTCTGTTTTGAGGAAGCTAAGTTATATCTTTGGCAGTAGACCAGGAAAGAAAACGTTTAGTGTTTAAAACATCTGCTTCCTAGCCCAGGGCTGTCCCTTCCAATCTACATTCCTCACGACACTTGTTTTGGTCAGTTTGACCTATGGATTGAAGAGAACCATACCAGAACCACGGCTTCTCTGAGGCTGGCTGGTTACAGAACAGGCTTTTCTCATCGTGTAGCACGCAAAATGACAGAGCCAACTGCACACATTCCAAAGCTCCCAAACAGCCCCAGACAAACAACTGTAACGCCATAAGGTGCAGCCATAACGCCACATCTCCTCACATCTCTGGGACAGAGGAGACGTCTTACCTTGCTCTCCTCTCCTTCAAACACAGACTGGTGGACATTGCATGCGAACAGGGAGTTGGGGAGGTCATTGAAGTCAGTGATGGCTTGAAAGGCTTCTTCAGCAAAGCATCGCGTGACGGCCCAGTCTCTGTCTACACAGCAGAGTAAGAAAAGTCCTCCATCCTCAGGGACGTGACCTGGTGGCCCCAGGCTCCTCATGCCGATGAAGTAGGATTCTCCCCGCATGTCACGGCAGGTATGAGTGAGATTCCAGCAAACTCCTTAGGAAGCAATGCTCAGGGCCCAGCTCTGGACGTGTGCGTTGACTGGAGCAGGATGCTCAGGAGAAGGATCCGCTACTGGAAGGGAGGAGACAGCAAATGCATATTATTTCTTTGCTTTCTGAAGCAGGATTTCTTATGCAGCTCTGCTACTTCTCAGCATGAACCTAGTTGGTGCGATAGTTGAATGAGTGAGTGAATGAGTGAATGGGTGGACCACTAGTACCGATCCCTATCCTCCATTAGTCACTAAGTGGCAGTGTTTTAAAGAATACATGTGCATAACAGACCTACTCAATCTCCACCTTAGTCCATGAGTTTGGTGCCTGAGTAATTCAGTAATTTTTACAAGTTCAAAGACAATACAGCAGAGTGAGGATTGAAACTTAGAGGATTCAACACCAGCACTCACTGATCTACACCACAGGAATAAAGGGGCACAAAATGGGTGGAAGTCTACACTCCAGGGAGTGTAACCTATTTCTTCACTGACTGACTGATTATGCTGACTCCAACAGGCAAGCTTATCTGAGATGGGGCCACATAATACATACAACATACACATTTGCATGCCCCACACGTATCTCCTACTTCAAGGAAAGACCAGCCAGGCCTGGACCTTGAAAACTCTCTCCACATATCCTCATCAAGCTTACCAGCACTGACTTTACCTAGGTGTGTGCAACCCTTTGATCATTCCCTGCCTCTCATGTTCCTAATTCACCCATCTGTAGAGTTTTCAGTGGAGATGGTCCGTGTCCCTACAGTTTTCAAGGATGGCGTCTTCTTTGCTCTGGTGTCTATTTTCATCCTTGTGATGCTCAAGGTTCAATAGCAAGGGTCCCTGCAGGTAGCATTCACACAGGTGAGACTCAGTCACTGCCCGGCTGCTGATTATCTGCAGGGAGCCTTGTTTCCTTCCAACCCAACACCCCAGACCTCAGAGTAAGTGCAGCAGGGTAGGCCCCATGAAGGCCTCTCTGCTGTCCCCAGGGCTAGTTACAAATGCTGGCACTCAGGAAACATGTAGGCCTCAGCCTGTATCTGAAATTCCTGGCTGGGCATTTAGCTTAAGTGATACTGTGTCTACCTTGGAAGCACAAGGGTCTGAGTCTGAACCCCAGCTCCCCACAAACAAACAAAAAGAAATTTATGAAAATCTTAATCTATCATGGCTTTTGGTTTTCATATTTTTTTTCTAGAAAAGCCCTGGTGAGAGTTTGATGAACAGTATTTGATATAAAATATTAAGACTGGTTGAGCTAGGAACCCAAACCTAAGCTGTTTGAAGTAACACTCCAAAATCAAATTGTGGTAATTGTGGTAAATAAAAATGGTATTCTATAAACAATAGAACAAAGTCAGTCTTCTACTTTTAATTTTTAAAACAAAAATGCAAAATTCTCCTTATTTAAATCAATTAAATATTTTAAATAAAAATGTGATATATGCTTTATTGTATGAATAATCTAAAATGTATGAATATTTTAATTAGAAGGTAAACAGCTAATGAAATCAGTATGATGGGATTCTCAACTGTTAGACACTCCCATGGAATATATATCCATTTATTTCTTCATATTTATTTATAATGTTACTTCAGATAATCTTCTTATAAGACACATAATGGTTATCATTTATTTTACTTGAATGTTACTTATAAAAATAGTTTCTTAGCATGTCAAATAACATTATTTTCATCAATAGATTATAGGAAAACATGAAGTCAAATCAGCCAACAGCACTCATCATACCTAATGTCAATTCTTGATTTTATTTTTAATCCTGTCTATCTTATTTAAAAATTTTTAAATGAATCAAAACTGACCTCGGATGATCTCAAATGTGTCTTGGGAATGTGTCAATTACACTTTTTCCAAAAGAGAAACTAAAATGCAGTGCTGAACATATTAATTAGACCAAATATTAAGCCTCATTTAGGACTCATTTTAATCTACTGTAATAGCTTGAGCTTCTGTGCTAAGCTGTAACAATACGATTAACTCTGTGAGACCTTAAGCGCATTACGTTCAGTAAAGATTGAAAGAACAAGCGCATTTTTGGCAGACAACCTGTCTTACGGATGTGAAAAAAGGACTTCAGAAGCCAGACTTTGAACAGAGGAAGACCTGCTATCTCCAGGTCCTTTAGGGACTTATCCTTAGGACACATTGAGTGACTGATTGTCCAAGGACTCAGTTCGCCCTTATAACAGGAAGAAAAGCACCTATCTCCATCAGGAAAGCGAGAGGAGGCCAGGGAATCCACCAGAAAGGGCAGAAGCGACCAAACTGTGTTAAAACACTATGTGAAAGGTACGTGAATAGGATGATACCAACACACTTCCTTACGATTTTCTCAGAACAAGCAGCCACACTTTAGGATGACCAACAGATTTTGGGAATCCGAACTAAACAGAAAGGAAGGTAAACTATCAAGGTGAACTTTCTGACAAAGAAACACAAAACCCCTGCAGTCCATGGTAACTGGTTTGCCTTTTTAAATTTCAAAATTCTTACCTGTAATAAGTCAGGCACTGTTTGCCTAACAAATGATGTGCACGTGCCGCTTGAGGTGGGTCACAGCCCGGGCACAGCCTGCCCTCGGCTTAGCCGTGACCTTAATGCTGGCCATGCCCTTTTCCTGCCTCGGATCTCCCGAGTATGCCCTGGCTCCTCTCCAGTGCACAGCCCTTCTTGGTGGCTCTTGTTTTGCTCAGCTGTATCTCAGCTCCACTGTGTTTATTCTTTCTGTACCAGGGGTTGAACCGGAGGCCTTTGCACTGAGCTGAATTCCCAGACTGTCTGACTTGCGAGACCGGGTCTTGCTCAGGTGCTACAATGGCTGGGCTGGGCTTGAGTTTGTGATCCTCACGCCCCACCCTCCCGGAGGGCTGGGGTGACTAGGGTATTCACCACACCTGGCTCTCTAGTCTTTCTTAGAAGCAGACACTGAGCAGTTTTCATCTGTCCATCTTCAAATTCTACTAGAAAGTCTAAATCATGCTTGGATTAATACATGACTTTGGAGTCACTTTCAGAAAGTGCCAGACTATCAACAGGTGATGGCCAACTCCAAATACCCTAATATACTATTTAAAGTATGTACTTGAACAATGAAAATAACCCTATCCTTTACACTTAAGGTCTGATTTATAAAGCACAATTTTACTCAGAGGATTCTTCTAGTTAAAGTGTGTGGAACAGAGCAAAACTGGCATGTGCCTTTTATTATAAGAAAAAACCAGAAAAACTTAGAAAGGTATATAGAAGAAAATAAACATGAGTTATCTTCCTTTATGGAGAGAAAAACCCTAATAGTTTGGTATCTCTGGTTCCAGAGCCTCATTTCTCAGGCACATTTTTAAAAAAATATGCTGTTTAGTATCTCCCTTCTCCCTGACCACAGCAGACCTTCAGTATTCATGTTTGGACTGATCTCAAAAATGAGGCCATTCTGCTATTTTAATAGCTAGATCCTCCTGGAAGAAAGATAGGACTTCTGCTCATTTCTGTTCGTCTTGCAGAGACTGAAGTGTAATATTCGTAACAAGGACCCACTGGGCCCTCCCGAGATCCAGCAAGCAGCCTGGGGACTCAGGCTGTGCTCCACAGAGACCCCTCGGAAGCCTCAGAAACAGGACGGCGCTATTTAATTCAGCTGTGGAGAGTTCATACCTGCCGCCAAGCGGTGTGACCCTAGCGCTATTCTTGATACCACCTGAGACTGATCTTGAAAGAATCAGGCACGGACATTTTTCAGCGGAAATCACCCACAGGCCAGCCTCATCAGCACTGTCTTCGGATCAGCTTTGGAGCTGCTGCTCCACCTCAAGCTCCCACCGGACCATAATTTAATTAATTCCCATTCTCGAGGAAGCAGTGTCCTAGGAATTTTGGGGAAGCGCATATTATACAAAGGGAGTTGTGTCCACCCCTGTGTGCAAGTTTCTAAACCTGTGAGCAGATCTACAAACTTGACACCATGAGGTCTCTACATGGGAGAGTTTAATGTAGCGTTCCCTGCGTCCCTGAGGATCTGCGGACTGTACAGCATCTTTCCTGGTGAATGTGATCAAAAGAAAGGAGCCCAGGGTTCCCCAGGACTGAGGGACAACCCTGTCCCCAACCCTGACAACCTTCAGAAACGCTGCTTCAGACAGCTTTGTTGTCTAAGAGAGTGCAAAGGAAGGTCTTTAAAGAGGGTTGGGAGGATGAAGACGTCCCTAAAGACAGACGGATCGGTTCCCACAAAGACTTGGACAGGACACACTGCAAAACCAAACTGCGTCGAAGCATAACTCGGTAGAGTTAATATAAGCAACGGTGACGCACTCACCGGAACCGAAGCAATGTGGTCACCAATGTCCGCTCTCAGCTTGGATACTTAGTAACGAGTTAAGCAAAGAAGCTGCTTCCGAAGGAGTGGGCAGGCCAGAGGGACGCACGGACTGTGCCGTCACCATCCCTGGACCTGGACTGAAAGAGCCCTGGGGTGTCTGCGGAGAGGCTGGGAGCGCGTCAGCCCCCGAGGCCAGCGGTCTCTTCAACCCGCCAGGTGCTCCGCCCCCGTTCCACTGGGTATCAGTGCCAGCTGGGGACGAGAGGCAGCAGCTCTGTTAGGGACACCTGTGTGCGAGCAGGTGGGGAGGGCATCTCTCGGGCCGGGGACGTGGGCTGGACCTTTCACAGGTTAATTGCGATCGAACAATATATTTTAAAAATATAAGCTATCATTTGTAAGCACAGCTCCCACCAGGGGCTGACGAAACCACTGAAAGCTCACCATTCAGGGCTGTGTTGTTCTGAGGAAGCAGAGACAGGAAAGCAGAGAAGGCCACAGCGGGGAAGAGCTGCCAGGGGTCGGCAAGCAGGAACCCGAAGCCAGCGCCAAGCCTCGGATGCAGTGAGTCATTATGTGCAAAGTCGCCTCTCACAGGAGTGGGAGGCTTCAGAAATGAGCGGAGGAGCCCGCGCAGGTTGCTATGGCAGCCACAGTGTCATGTACCTGTTTTCATCCACCCTCTGCTTCCAGGGGGGAGCAAAACGGGTGTGTGGGGGGGCGTGGGAAGAGAGATGGAGGAAACTGGCGCCAAGAAGGTCGAGTCAGAGAGGAGCAGCCGACTCAGGTTTCCGGGGGCAGAGAACCAGGCAGACCTGGCCAGGAGGCGAGGCAGGACCACCCCCTCACCCCAGTGATATTAGCAGACAAGAGCTGGGAGGGGAGGAGGAAGCCGGCGTGCAACTTCTCCAAGCAGCATTGCTTCTCCGCTCAAGCTCAGCCAAATGCCCGTGTCATTTCTAGACTTAGTCTGTGTGGCTCCCTGACGAGAACCCTGCACGCCGGACACTGGTGCATGACAGGTGTGCTGTGCAGACAGGTCTGCTGGCTCCTCAAGGCTGAGGAGGCTCAGGCTGGGTGTCTGTCCGGGCTGTGACAACGCAAGGAGGCTGTGTCAGACCCAGGCAGCATCAGGGTCCCGGTGTGCTCTCAGGCCCACACATAAGTTAGGCAACCTGCCCGGGCCACACAGCTGGGACGTGTGAAGCTGAGAGTCCAAAGCAGAGCCCCTCAAACTCCTCACAGCTGCACAGACGTGGGAAGTAACCAAAGCTCTGTGTGGTCGCTCATGGGGTCCACAGGGGAGGGGACCCAGCAGCAGCCCTCCTGCAGGTCAGGAACCCCCTGTGGGGTCCCAAGTGGGTTGGGCAGGGGTGTGGAGGGAAGGCCATCTTCCAACTTAGTTAAAAACGCAATCCAGGCCAAACCCATGGCTCCTGGGGACCGCAGAGCACAGTGTCCACAGGCCACTGCTCACTGCTAGCACCAAAGCACCCTCAGCCTCGGCCCTCTTGCTGCACAGAGGTTGCACTAACAGCATTTGCAGAGCAAAGCCTTTTGTTTTGATGTTTTTCATCCCCAGGTGCTGCCCGTTCTTGCACTTTCTATGATAACTGGCACACAGCAAGGCTCTGACCCAGGGTGTAAGTGAGACTCTCGTGGTCTACAATGCCACCGGCCTCCACCCCGAGCTCCTCTCTCTGTCTAGCCTTGCTCCCCTCTTTAACCCTCACTCCCTCAGTGTGGTGGTTCCTAGACCATAGTCTCCTGCTCTGTGGAATCCACAGGCTCTTCTTGAACTTTCCCACTGGTACAGCTCATGTCTGATCCGAAATATGTCACTTCCAACTGTTCTGGGTCACTTTAAAATTCTTCATTTACATCCTTTATTTGAAGGTGTTTTCTATCTTTCTCTGCCCACCTCCATCTGCAGTCACAAGATTCTTCATGTTTCTACAGAAGAAAATTCAGATTGGTCTTCAGCATTGCAAAAGAGAGCTTCTGTTCCTGTCTCAATAGATCTGTCTGCCCTTCCCAGTCAACCACAGGCTAGACTGAAAGGCTGACATAGGTCAGGCAGCTGAATAAATGACTTCTGATTTTCCCTCTCCATTGTCAGAAAGTTGCAGTTCAGGGTGATCCATAATTAGTCCCCACTTCTTATGCCATGTGTTGTTTATAGGAAAGAGCTGACCCAGATTCTAGTCCTGAAAAAAACCAAACAGGGCTTTTTAAAGAGTCCTTTGGGGCCTGGTACTGTCGGGGCAGCTCACCTGCTCTGGAAAGGCAGTGTCCAGAGCTCATGAAAGATGGATCTATCTTGGTGGCAGTTTCCAGAGGACACTCAGGAGGCTCTCCAAGGAGGCAAAGCCCTGGAGGAAACTAGTGGGAACAGCCTTGTTTGGTCACTTGTCCACATTCTGAGAACTGGTAACAAGTCCTTGGCCTCTGCACGGAGGCAACAACAATCAAGCTAGCAGTGAGGGACGGGATGTAGATGGTCCTCCCACTTGCCCGAAGGACAAAAGGGACACTGCTAGGGTGGGAATGTGCCTCCTCCTATGTGCAGGTGTGGGGCTTCAATGGCCTGTGACTGTGAGATGTAGGCCCGCCACAGGCAATTAGACTATGAATGTGACCAGGGCTTCAGGTAGCCTTGGCGCTGCTCGCCTTTCCTCCTCTTGCTGCGCAAGGAGACAGCATCCACCCCTTCAGGGGAGACAGGATGTGCTACCATCTTGGAAACAGAAAACAGTCTTCATTAGGCTACCTGCACCTTGACCTTGGACTTCCAATCTCCAAAACTGTGAGGAAATAAATTTCTGTACTTTATAAATTACCCAGTCTCGTGTAATTTGTCATAGCAGAAAGCTGCTCTCATCTTGACTATGCCCAGGTCAAGATCTTTGTGGGCTGCTGGGCTCTACTGTTGCAGCCCCTAAGGAGTTCATCCCTCTTCACTCACTCCATCCCTCTCTGTTCCAGCAGGCATGGATACCTGCAGAGGTAAGCTGCTTGGGGAGGCCACTTGCCACTTTATATATCTAACACAGGAGTGCTTAAGATTGCATCTGATCAACTAAGGAGGGGCTAAGGAACACAGAGTAGTCAGAAATCAGTTCAGAGGCAGCACTAGGCCAGAGCACATGTAACCGTGTGGTGAAAAGGGAGGGCTGGGGCCAGAGGAGGAAGAAAATCAAGGAAGATGTTCTTGGCAGAGCTATAGAAACTGAACTTCAGGGGAGCAGCAAGGCTGAGGCATTCATGCTCTGGAAAGATCAGGGAAGCTGAAAGTAGGAAGCAACAGTGGTCTCCAGGTTGGAGCACCAGACCTGATTTTACTGAATCATCTCCAAAGATGGAGTGGAAGGCACAATGAGTAGGACTCAAGGGGAGCTGCAAGGGAATACAGGTAAAAGACTACACAGAACTTTAGTGGCTACATGCCAACACTTGGCCATATCCTTGAGAATAAGCAAGGCTTATTTTCCCCTGGGTAAAGACATTATCTGTCTTACTGTATACATTCTTATCTTTAAAAATCAAGGAGTTCTTATAAACATTCTTGAGAATTTCCAAGGATTTGTTGAGAGTATTTCATGATGTTCAATTTTTGACAAATGCTGGAACAAATGCATTTCCTGGTGTTTCACTCAACATCCCAGAAGCCCTAAAATTATTTCCTGATCCAGAAAAAATATATGAAAACATTCTTTTTCACTGAAATTAATGATAAAGCATTACACATGTTGTTTGACTTATAATGGAATTATATTCAGATATACCCATCACAAATGGAAAATATCCTAAATCAAAAATACTTTCCATATGCTTAAACACTTGACATCCTAGCACAACAACACAATACACTACAGAGCCTCAGTGTTGCCCCTCAAGACCGTGAGGTCCAGGATCATGAGAGAGGATCCTACTGAATACCACTGGTCTGGGAAGAGATGGAAATTCTATGCATTCTATGGAAATTTCTATGGAAATTCTACTGAATGTGTGTGTGCTGCTTCTGTATCACCTTAAGGTTGAGAAATCCTAAGTCCAAACATCATAAATTAGGGGTTGTCTGCACTCAGAAATCCCCAGAGAGCCCCAGCAGGCACGTTTGGGAATCACAGATCCTGTTGTATCACACAGAGTTGGTCCCTAATGTCATCATCTCCCAAGTGGTTTCAAGCTGAATATTTCTTTTGCCTCTGCTTCCATCCATGATCTCAGAGGGAGGGGCCCCTTTTGACCAAAAAGCAGATGTAGATCCAACTCATTCACCCCCAGGACCTCTCTATATCCTAGAGGGAAGGGAAGCCAGTGGTCACTGGTAGGTCCTTGATCTTTTGGAAGTTGGGATGGAGGTAAAGTCTATTTGTGCATGACCAGGCTTTCTGTCTCAGGGATCTGTGGTTATTGATTATGGAGAAAATCTCTAACAGCTGCACATTATCTGCCACTACCTCTGCAGCAAAACCAAGGGTAAGCATGGCCAGCAGCACATCAGGAGTAATCTCTGCTGATTAAGCCACCAAGCAGGCTTCTGGTACTTGACTGTCATTTTCCTGATAATGCAGAGCAGTGGCTGTATCTTTAACCTGAAGCAGGCAATGAATCATCATGTCCACTACAGACGGGAAGTGAGGAGGGAGGCGCTGCCTGCAGACAGGGAAGGGAGCTGGTGACAGGCACAGAGAAGCAGCTCTTCCCTCTCTTCTCCAGGTCACCCCTCTTGACACTGAAGACTCCACTTCTCTCCAAACAAACTGAGCAATCCGAACTCTAATGATCTCTCACTATCTCGACCTCAGATGTATCTCACCATGATCTTTTCTCTTCCACTCATGCAGTGGCTTCTGTGAGGACCTTAGAACAGAGTCGCTGAAATGCCATCGTCTCTAGAATCCACAATGATCGACACTTCCAGCTCCACAGGGAGCAGAAATGTAACTCCACGGTAGATATACTGGAAGCAATGAGTGATATCTGTTCATTTAGCCAACAGTTATGCAGGACTGACCATGTGCACAAAAGAAAGCACATTGGTGCTTCTGTGACCCCACCCATCATAACCAGAACTGTCAAGAGGGGATGTCGGAGCCACCTGCTGGATCTTGCTCTTCTTTTCTAAGGCTCATTTGACAGTCTTCTCATGAGCTTCTTTGTACTTTTTGAAGACAAACAGGATGGGCGGGGCAACAGTTAAAGAATGGGGTACCGACGACGGGAAAGCAGTGTGGGGGCCTCCGTCTGTTGTCTCCCAAGTATGACATGACTGACCCTCCACAGAACCTTATAAATCACACAGTGGTCATCGTTCATGAAAACTGAGGCTCAACTCACAGGAAGAACAGCAGGATCGGGGCTTGAGTCAAGACCCTGAACCTCAACTTTCCACCTTCCCAGTCCAAAACAATGAAAAAAAAAAATCCACCTATACATTTTTGGAACCTGGGCATATTGAAGTGAATCAATCCATAAATCTATGAAGCATTCTTCTGATGATTAAGTAGGAAACAGCCCAGTGAATGTTAATAGCATCATAACTAAAATCCGATCTGCAGTCCTCTGATCCACCCCTAAATTTCAGTAAACTTGGCCAGTGTTTCTGACATGCGGGATGCTCCATGGTGGACACGGCTCTGTAAGAGCCATGGTCATGGAGCTGGTCTGTCAGGCTGGACCCTGAAGGCACCTGTTCTGTGTCTTGTGTTGCTGTTACATAACCCAAAATACAGACTTGGCTTTGACCCGGCTTCCTAGTAATTTCCCAACCAGAGCAATAGCAGCACTGTCTGAATATTTGGTCTTTTGTCCCAAGCTCCTAATAGAGTGCAGGGCACTTCCTGAACCACGAAGGCAAAAGCATCTTGTATCTCCTATCCTGCCCCTGCAGCCACCCCTACTCACTGCAGCAGAAGATTTTTAGAATGCCCTTATATCACCGTAGGGTGGGCCAGCCTGTGATTAAAGGGTCGGGAGTTCCAGTCCTAACCCTTGACCTCCAGAGAGGAAACTGAGGCAAAAAGTGGAGTTGATCAACAACAGACAGTTATATCACCAAATATACCTAAATAATAAATCATCCACAAAGACACAAAAAGAAAGTGTTTTGAGCCAGGTCACTGAACATAACTATATCCATAGTGAAGGTGCTGTACTCTACTCTGTCTTTATCTGGTGAGACATCTATACTCTGTTAATATTAATATTCTTTGTCATAAATGGATTTCCTAAGGGAACTGCTGCCTCCCATTCTGTGATCTGTGTGAGCCAATAGTCAAACCCCACCAGAGGATCAAAGAGGTTGCAGGAATCCCAATTTATAGCAGGTCAGTTGGAAGTTCTGGCATCTGAAGGGAAGGATATCTTAGGAGACAGAGATCTACGCTCTCTGAGGTTAACTCTAGTAGATATATTTGGAACCAAAATAAATTAGAGGCTATGCAACAGATGTACAAGAATTGGTTGATGGTAAAGGAATCAAACATCTGGCAGAGCAGGGTCCTGCGCTGGGTAGAGATGAAAACAAAATTCTTGAAGAGTTCTTTATGATTCAATTTATAAAAATGATGCAATTGAGTCTGATTTCTGTGTGATGCGCATTAAAAAATAGCTTCAAACAGTGTTAAACCTACAGCTGCCAAGCATTTCTGTCTCGATGTGGTCCACAGCTGGGCCTCTTACCAGTTGAGGGATGTACAAGTTATTTAACCTCTTTGGGTCTCAGTTTCTTTATCTGTCCAGTGTGGGGGGAGACAGCTGATACCAAAGGTCACGTGATGGATTCAAGCCTTAAAGTAACAACTTGCACATGACCAGGCTAGGAAAGTGTTACCTATTAATACCAATATTATCTCCTGAGCACAAATTTATCATATAACACAACTATAACAGAGTACAAAAATAGTAACCAATCCCTATAGAATTAGTGCTGTCTTTCCTCCCCCAGGGGACTCATCCATCATGTTAGGGGAAGTGTGTGCGCATTGCAGGAGGCAACACAGACACTTGAGAGAAGAGGATGGAACAGCTCCTACCATGCAATGGTGAATGCAAAGCATCTGGAAATACCTTGTGCTTACAGTTCAAGCTCTTCCTGGGCACATTCTGAAAAGCAATCGAATACCTTTCTGTCAATGGAGGCAGCAAAAGAACCCTCACAACTCTTGCCCAAGCGCAGAGCTAAACTTAAGGACAAGCACTAAAATCTTCACCAGGGATCAGTTTCATGAGCCCGAGCTCAGAGGTTGCTATAATGATCTGCAAAGACAAGATTTACAAAGGATGAGTGACTTGAAAGATCCCTTTGTGATATAAACTGGGAAACAGAGGCAAAAGCAGCTAAGGGGGGACCTAGGCACTCCTGGGGAAGTCATGGCCATCGGGCAATAATACCAGCCCCGCAGGTCCCTCCTCTGCATACCCTGAGATCTTCTCTCTCCCCACACAGGCTGGCAGGGAAGAAGACCAAGGAGAGTGAAAATAAAAATCTTCTCAGGCACCTGTAGCACTGGACACTTTTTCATACATTTTATTAAAATTGTAATTAGCAGGAAGACAGTGTGTTCTACACAGAAAAAAAAGGTCCTGTCTTTCACAAGATGTCCCCAGGCTACCCAAGGTTGGCCCTGTTCTTCAGCCAGCCTTTTTCTGCCAGCTGCCAACTGTCTGCCCTTCTGCCTCACAGGCCCACCTGCTGTGGAGCTGGCCTTTCCTCTCTTTCCAGAGCACTGTCTGTCCTGTGTCCAGAGGCTTCACAGTCTTGCAAGGGACTTGTGAACACCAAGCGCTATGGACACTGAGATCACCTGCTCTTGGGGGCGGGACAGACTCAGAGACCTTTAAAACCGGAAGCCTTTGCAATCCCAGTTCATAGCCATTGTCTTCCCTGCTGTGGGGGTAGTACAGCTTGCTTGCTGCATCGTGGATCTTCCCAGTGGTGATGAGAAGGTGATTATGTGCCATGTTATGTGCCATGTTGTATACCATGTTGTGTGTAAAAACTGGCACGAGGGCAAAGAGTGACAAAAGACCCAAAGCACGTGGCTCATGGGGACAGTGATGGATGCTTTAGAGACCTGCAGTCATGGAGAGTCACACTCCCCTTCCCAGGAACATTCGCAGCTCAGAAGGAGACTTCAGTGCCTTAGTTCTCAAGAAAGACCTAGCATCTGGCCAGGCTCCTGGTGGGTGGCAGAGTTTTTCTGGTGACTGAAAGGTTTTCACTTCACTAGTTCAGAGGAATTCAGCATACAGAACTCAAGTCTGAACAAAGTCCAGACTACGCAGGGGAAAATATCCCATTTCCTCTCCACGTGGCCTGAAACGGTTTGTGTTGTCATGATATTCCAATAGGTACAAACACAAAACAAAGTTCTTATAGCATATTTAAAATCATCAAACTCCAACTGAATGTTCTAATCACATGCAAGTGAAATTATGAAATTATGAAACCAACTCTATTTAAATGAACAACACTGACTATTTATTGACACTGTGGTGAAAGTCATCTTCCATTCTCACTCTGACTTGGATTCAGAAAGCAACAACACCCGTGTCTTGGATTTCAGAGTGCCCGCGGCCTGCCCTGCAATGGAGCCCTTCTCCCACACTTCTTCACTCCTAGCAGACAAAGCGAGCCTTTCCTGGACACACTGTGTAGACACACTCACTTTTTCACGTAGTCTACAACTCAACACCACAGTCTGCAGCAGCGAACAGACATCAGCTGCTCCTTGATTATTAGAGAAAAATAACCCCCTACAAATTGAGCTATCAGGATCTTGTGGCAGTATTCCTTACTATCAGGTGATCACCCAGAATGTGTTGATATTATTTTTGGATTAGAACTGAAATTATGAAAACCCAAAATGTCCTAGGTACCCTATAGAAATCTTTCCTCACTCCCATGAATGCCCTATATCCCACGCAGGTGGTTGGAGACTTAGACCATCGGGGATCCTGGTTCCTCCGTCCATCCCTTAGCTGCAAGATGCTCAACCTTCCTGAGCCCAATCTGCTCATCTAAATAACATGAGGATAAAAATAGAAAGGACTCCCAGGGTTGCCAAAAGGCCCCGGGCACAACACATGTGGAGAAGTCTTTAGTCCAGCGCCTGGGCTTTGCGGGTGTCCAGCCAGTGTTCACAATTATGCCCATTAATTCGCTTTGCATCTAGGTTCCACAAAGAAGGAGAGGAGACGCTGCCCTTCCAACGCAGAGGCACTTCAAAATGATCCGAGGCTCAGATGGAAGAAGCCTTCAGCACATCTGCCTGCAGGGGGTTCAAATGCTGATATTCTTCAGGTTCAATGCCCTGTTATGTGACAGCGAAGTGGCACAGGGTCACATTCCACAAAGGAGATGCCTACCCACACTCACAATATATTATGTGCAGTTTCTTTTCTTTTTTTTTGAGTTAAGTGTATAAGGAGAATAAAGGTTTCACAGATAGTTGAAGGGTTGATATCTTCAAGTTTGCACTTGTGAATTATTTAGAGTGGTCACAACGGGGCACCCATTCATTTTACCACTGAGTGCGCACCCCCCCGCCACACACACACACAAGCTCTACGATTGTTATGGTGCAGGCTGCAGGGCCTGGGGGAAGGTTGGCCCATTTTTCAATCCTAGGGTCCAGGAGAAGTCGTAGGCGAACATGGAGCAGGTTTCTGACTACTGGCCTCCGGTTTCACTAAGACAGGGACTATGTCCCGATGGTTCACACCCTGGAGGCCAGCACAGTCTGCAGCAGCAGAGGTCAGCGGCTATGTGAGTGAGAACGGGAGGCTATGTGTGTGCTGTAAGCACAGGGGCTGCACAAGCAAGAGCTGGAGGAAGTCCAGAAGGGATGGGATCTGGGATTGAAAGAAAATAGGAGTTCCAAGCAACAGAGATGACGCAGGGTCCAGTTAAAATTTTATATACAACTGCAGGGTGTGCTGAGTGGTTCTCATTTGTAAAAGAGTCCGTATTGTGATTGTTAGACTAGCTAGCATTTTATCTGCAGGCGGCATGGAACCGTTTCTTAGTTTATTTCTCACTTTTACTTATAAACAACTTGTTGGCTTATTATTTATGAGCATGGGAAGCTGAAGAAATAATATCTGGTCTCTCGCAGCTGTGTCTCGGTTATTACTATTGGTCTCCTGGGGTTCTCTAATAAGTAGCCATAAAAAGTCAATTTGCAATTAGGAAAAGAAATGTGTATATTTGGCAGCATGTACCTTGCCATGATTGACAACAGGCCTGACTGACAGACAGCAAGCCTGCGATCCAGGAACAAAGTCATCACGGTTACTGCACCGTCTTTAAAAGTGAGCAGTCTGGGAAGGAGCAAGGATGTGTAAGAACAGTTTGGTTAAGTGATGATTAGGATACCACAGAGGCTGAGTTAAAATGTCAAGATAGTAAAATTCCAAAAGCAAAAGGCACCGTGACTTTATACGTATGTTATGAGGAAGGCTGACGATCACAAAAGAAATAATTAAAACCATAAAAATGGTCCAAAACAATTATCTTAGAGACGATCTCTCCCCAAACTAGATGATGAACTAAGGTTAGGGATTACTCAGCTGGCCCCAAGTGATAACTTCTATTATTACTATTGGTAGCATCATTTCTAAAATTTCCCTCTGGTGAGTACATTCTCCTGTGTGAACAGTATTTTGACTTTTGGGAAGAGAAAGTACATCTGTATGTTTACTGTCCCATTTGGTGGGGCAGGAGGCAGCATTATTTTAGCTTTCTGAAGTATCAGAGCCACTGAAATAAGGATGTGAGAAGCGAGTATATGTGGAAGTTAAAGGCAAAGTCCCCAAGAGCCAGAGGGGCGACTCTGCCATGATGTGGGGTTTCCTACTTCTAAATATAGAGCCATTCAGAGGCAGGAAGAGGAAGAGGGACAGAGAGAGAGAAAGAGAAAAAGAGAGAGAGAGAAAGACAGAGAGAGACAGAGACAGACAGAGAGCTCAAAGTGGACAGGGACAGAGGAGGAGGGGTCCCCTTGGGATCAGTTGGAAACTCCACTCCGTCAGCTCCTGAGCATATAGAATTAGGCCCTGATGACCTTATGATAGATAAATGTCCCTCACCTGCAACACTGTTTCCGTTTTCTTTCTATAAGGCATGCCCTTGAAATTTATACTGGCCTAAAAATACCTAGGATTGGTTTTCATGAAAATCCATTAAGACATCTCTTATTCCATTCAGACAAAACAAACCTCCTATCGTGATACCTCAGCCTGAGCTGCAAGACAATATCAGGAACAGGCCACAGGGACATCTTGGTGATGGACTCAGGAAGGACTGGATGCAGGGCCAGAAGTAGCATGGTGGTTGTGGCTTGTGTCCAGCCCCATCACCCAAGACAGAAGCCTTTGGGATGCGCAGAGCCACTCTTGAGAGTGAGCTTTTAAAGCACGAAACTGGAAATGTCAGGAGGCGCCATCACAGTGGTGCCTTCCACATTTGGAGACCCCGCAGGCGGTTCCCTAAACCGCCACACTTTCCCATCAGCGCTTCCTGGGCATTGTCCGGGTGAACAGGAAAAAGGACTAAGGAACAGAAAGCCAGGCAGGACCCCTGCCCAGGCTCCCACCAGGCACCACATGCTGTGCAAGCGGCTGACTCACTGGAAGGCACTGAGCCCATCCAGGCCACTCTGCGTTCTTAGTGTCCCCAGGTTCTACTGTCCCCCAGTGAGCACTTTTCACACAGGCTGAAACAAGCGGTTATGGGGGTCACAGGAGCATAGCATGTCCTCGCTCCATCTCACCCACCTCCCCGGGCTGACCTTCCCCAATTCAGATGTCAGCACACATGTGGCGCTGTGCACACTTGTAATCTTCCAGAGCAAAAGACCGGGCACCTACCACTGAACATGCAAACAGAGTGGGAAGGGATCCCTTCCCCCACCCATGAGGTCTTTGAGGCCCAAACACAACCACTGTGTAGGGTGTGATGGGAGAATTCCCACAGTGTCCGTGCACTGGGCTGTAGACACAGGTCAGAAGGCAAAGTCCAGTAAGCCTGACAGAGAAAAACTTCCAATCCAGAGCTTCCTCTAAATGAATTTTTGCCAGATTTTGAAGTTTAATGCTAGCAACATCTGCATGTGGAACACAAATCACAAGAAACAAAGAAATAAGAAAATAAAAGATACTTGGGGCCTGGGATTTAGCTCAGTTGTTCTGGCACCTGTCTTGCAAGCGCAAGGGCCCAGGTTCGATTCCCTGGTAACCACATACAATACTGGGGGTGGAGACTCACACCCAGCAGCAATCAATACCACATACCACAGGGCCGGGTGTGGTGGCTCACACCTGTAATCCCAGCACTCAGAAGGCAGAGGCAGGAGGATTGCTGTGATGTGAGTTTGAGGCTGAGCTCAGGGCCAGCCTGAACTACAAAGCGAGACTCTGTCTCAAAAAAAAGAAAAGAAAAGATACCAAAGATACTTTCATGAACTGCCAGTTGCTATCTTCCTTGACACTTAGCCTTTTATTTTAATAAACGTTGTTTATACATCATAAAAAGATCAAATGAATACCCTCAATTCCCATAGAAGGAAAAAATTTAACATATTCATGAATGTACTTTGGTTTCATTTGTCAAGACTGAGAGATCTTTCTTGAGCAAATAAAATACTGTTTGAATCATGTACTAATTAGTCTGATTACCACTTCCTATTGCAAAATTCATGTACTAATACCTGGAATCAAATAACATTTTTTCTTGAGAAATTTTTAAGTATCCAAAGAAAAGGAAAATTTAGATACTGATTTTTCTTTGCCAGAGAGTATTTAGGAGGCTTTAGGTCTTCAACACTTACAGAACTCAAAATAAAAAATAAATTATATTAACTTAACCTGTCTTTCAGATAATTTTATGGGAAAAAATAATTCAGATTTACTGTTTCCCTCAAAAAAAATTGGTTAATGTAGTCAAAACAACCAATATGATGGCCCATTGGTGAGTAAGACCTTTTCTTTGGGAAGACTAATCCAATTGGTCATTGAATTAAAATTCTAGGATAATGAAGATCTGGGTGGTTTTCAGAAGACTCCAATTGGTTATCCTTGTTATTTATCCTGCATGTATCCTCTGCTCAGTGTCATCTTTAGAAAAGGAGAAGGCATGTGTGGCTGAGGCTCACTCAAAGGACCTCAACAGGGAGAGGAGCCCGTTCAGCTGCCCAACAACACAACCCCGCAATGCTCGTCCACACTCAGACACACGTTCCAGGGTCACAGCACCCCTCTGCTGAATGGTGAGGTTGGAGGAATGCAGCGGTCCACACGCAAGCAGAGCTGGCTTCCTCCCAGCTTGTTCTTACCCAGCTCAGAGACCACTGTCCACTGTCAGGAGAGAAGTGGACACATCTGTCCATTGAAACCCAATAGTGAAATATGGGGAAACACTATGTTCAAAGACACTCACTGAAGTAGTGCTTACAACGTTTTAGGCAACTAAGAGCCATCCAAAGCCCAGCAGGAAGGGAGAGGGCCCCTGAACCACAATGAGTTACATATGGAAAGCAACACGGCTACTGGAACAGCCCTCAAGACTGTCAACCTGACGCAGAAGTTTTGAAAATGTGACAGAAAATACAAGACACAAGATTCTGTCTTTGCCCCAAAGATATACACAAAAAAGACTGAATACATAAGATGTTAATATTCATTGGCATTTGCTTGGTGATATGTGTGACTTTAATTTTTTTAAACTTTCTTATATTTTCTAACATTATTATTGGAAAACATTTGGCAAGAAAAAGAGGTCTCTAAAAGAAAGAGGTCTCTAAAAGTCTGTCCCTTGTGGGGGCAGACTTCAGCAGACCCTGGGGACTGTGCCCACCTTCCCAAGCACACGCCTCATCCTCCTTGTCGCTCAGCTGATGTGAACCCTGGTGACAATTGCTCTTGTTGCTCTTCCCTTCAGGCCCTTGCCCGCCCTGCCCTTGGCTCCGACTCAGCCTCCTCGGAGTGCTGAAACCTTGCCCAGTCAGGCCGCACTCCTCACAAGCCTCTGCACTTCCTGATCACCAGCCCATTCAGTTTATGGCCGAGTCAGCCTCCTGCTGGCCCAACTCAGCCCACTCTTAGTGCTGATCACAAATAAGCAACTCTCAAAGAAAACCACATCTTTTGTACTAGGAGGTTTTCTCGGTGTATTATGAAAGGCCTTTCCTGACCTGTGGCCACCACTCCATCCCCATACGTGGTCCGTGAGGTGGGAAGGCATAGATTAGTTTCCAAATCAGATAAACAGCTGTCCCTCAGAGACCCCCCCACCTTCAGTGTATGTGAATAGTGAGACAGTGTATGTAGTGTGCTGAGCAAAGCGTCTGGCACAGGAGGTGCGTGTGACAAATGCCAGCTCCTCTGACTCTTAGGTTGATGGGAAGCTCAAGGTCGCATAGCTGGGAAGTGACAGCCCTGAGGCTGGAATCCCAGCCTCTTTGTGCCAGCAGGGTAGGAGAAGTTCACGGCATGGTCCACAGCCCCAGAATATTTATAAAGCTTTGCGGCAGGTATGGCTGTCACATGAATACACAAAGCACTTATTTCCACTAAGAACTAAGGCAAGAGTAATAAAAGCTACATGGGGCTCAAAAACTGCATAATTCTTTTATTGAAAAATAATCATGAAAGTGTGTTTTTATATGTAATTTTTGCCAGTCTTGGGAATCTTGTCGTTTAGCCCTTATTGCAATGTGTGCTACTCATGGAGAGAGATCAGAAATGAAAATGTAGCCCTTTCCTTTTCTGTGACAGAAAATATTCCTGTGACTATTTTGAATTGTAGGAAATTGGAGCTATTTGGGGAAGCAAATTCCTTAACTTCCAAAAAGTACCATCTAGAGTCATATCACATTATATCTAAAAAGCAGTTTCAGTTAAGTTTGACACCCTCATTTCTCAACTAGACTAATTTAACCTACAATATGGGACACGACACCTAGCATTTGCTAACACAGGGACAGTCAGCGTTTTTTCTTTTTTTATGGCACTAGGGATCAAACTGAGGCCCTTGTGCTTCCAAGATAGACACAGTACCACTCGAGCTCAGTCTCCAGCAAGAGTCAGCATTTCGTAGTCAGAGGCAGAAGGGCCTTGGGTTGATGGAGACGCAGACGTGCACACAAGTACACACAGCACAGCGAGTGATTTGGCCCCTTTAAATTCAACACCACAAAAATGGAATCCAGGATTCTCTAGAGGAGGGAGTAACATTGCTTCACAGTGACCTGGCCTCCATTTAGATTAGGGAAAGAAGAATCCCAAATTCGGTTGGATAAAACACTCTTTACGGATGAGAGAGAATATTTTAAAGAATATTTGAGGGAGTCACATTTTGAAAGGTGTTAACATATTGTCTGTTGTTATATTTCCAATATGTCACTTTTCTAAGATAGGCAGATGGTACTTTACAAAAGAGTGGCTCCTATAGACACTCCCCAGTAGGAAAGTTTCCTTCCCTTTCTCTGTTTATAGTCCGGGGACAGGGGGTGGGGTGGAGCTTTCATTTTTTGAGTATAGTCAATGAGGCCCACTTGGAAAGGGCATCTGGTTTACGTTTCCTGTTCCAGTCCTCACATCAACTTTACGACATGTGCATTCGTTGTCCAGTTTTTCAGAGATGAGGAAATGCTCTAAGTTTAAGTAACACGTCTGAAGTGAAGAACGTGGTCCGTGACTGGAGACTCCCCTACTTTAGGGACCATGCAAGGTTCTCCCCAGTGCTAGGTACCCTTTGCACAAGCTGTTGAGAACAAGATGATGGGTGAGTTCATCCTTCCCTAAGTTCCCTATTATAAAAGCAAGCAGGCAGGTGTCATCTCAGCTCAGGCCAAGGGTTAGAATCTTATACAGGGTGGCAGATTTTAGGACACAGAGACTCTGCAGAGGGCATCAAGCTGACACCTTCTATTGGGGTTACACAGATTTCAAATAACTAGAGCCTGAGCCAGGATGTGAGCTTCCAAAGGTGAAAGATGATCAGCTGCAAAGCCCTGCCCAACACCAGGCCTCATGACTCGGTCCCAGTTCTCTTCAGTGGCATCGACCACAAATACCCCAATGCAGGGACAGAACACACTCCAGGCTAAGAAGGAATAATTTCAGTGTTACTATGTAAGTCACACTGGCATTTCAGGTGCCGGCCAGCTCTGGACTTCCACACTGAGCTGCAGAACCTCGTACTGATCCAGTACCCACACAGGGACCTTCTCCTCCACCTGGTTTCCTTCCCAGTTATATGAGAATGACAGCAGTGCTGCCATAGGTTACCAGCAAGACCAAGGCGATGATCCCAGGACATGTTTGCCTCTGAGTCTGAGTGCTCAACACATAGGAAGCACTGGGTAAATGTTAAATGTCATCATCTTTCTTTGGGCACAGCCAGGGTTGATGGTGGGAATGACTGAGCTCATACCTTCACTCTTGGAGATCAAAGCGGAAACAACTTCCTTCTCCCGGCTCACCTTTTCCCTCTAACGTCACAGGTAAGGAAGCTCAGTCAAAGGTATATGCCACGTAGGCAGAAATATCAGTGTCTATGGAGCAATTTCATTCAGATATTCTCCAGCTTGCTCTTTCTCTTTTGCTCCCAGACTCACATAAGACCCTGAGCATCCTTCTCAATAACTCATCTCCTCCTCCCAGCCCCCTGCCCACCTGGTGACCAGGAACCACAGAACCACCCTCTGCCTGGATCTCTCTCCTTCCTTGGTGTCTCCTGGCTTGGGCATCTTGTGGCTTTTTACTTTCATTTTTTTTCCTGTCCCACTCCAACCCCAGCTCATTCCTCTTTCCACCTCTACCGCCTCACCACCTACAGAATCACTTTTTAAACTACACATTAGACAAAATCATTCTCCTACAGAATCTGCAGGTTCCTCCTCCAGGGCAGAGGCTGATCCAAGCGGATCACAACCTCTCCAACTCCCAGCCACCAACCTTCCTGCGTGGGACGCCTGGGACCACCTGCCAAGGTCCAACCCAAAACTGAGGCTGCTGCAGACTCTCCCGATCCTGCCACCCCACCTTCCCTTGGCTCCCACTGTTTACTCTTGTCTGTACTAAACGCTCACTGGGAGGAATCATCATCAACTATTCCTTCATCTGTTCATTCTGCTAGCTTAATTTCCTGGGTACACGGCCTCATTGTTTTTAGCCCTGGCATGGAGCCTGCACAATCACAGAGTCCGTGGTGTCAATTGAATGGACGGCACAGAAAAGAAAAGGAAGAGGAAAATGAGACCTGGGTGGGGTCAGAGATGCTAGTTCCGGCACTAGGCATGACTATGTACAGACAACTGGGCGAGCAGTTCTGGGAAGCCTGTGTTGAGGAGTTGCACACAAGAAGTGCACAGTTCCCACTGGGGCTGTGAAATGCTTGTCCCAGGGAAAAGGGCCCTTTGCTCCCAGGCTCCACGGGGCCCGAGGACACCAGGCATTTTCAGTGCTTTTGACGTCCTGTCCCTTTAGTTCAGGACAATCCTAGGCTGAGACTTGGAGAGCAGTTGCTCCACAAATGCTGATTTGATTTGCAGTCACCTGCAAAGCAAAGTGCTGCTCACATTTTAGATGAATTGAACTCCAAGACTTATCCTACTTAGTGTAATAGCTCTGGGGCTCGGAAATCAATGGCCGCATTGAGATCTGCCAGATGTCCACTCCCTGCCTTCCTCAGTCAGCATTCAGCTGGTTCCCAGCCTCCAGCCCTGAGCGCCCATCTATCTCCTCTGTGCCGCCAGACGGAGGGAACGGCTGCGAGCGTGACCCCAGACCGGTGCCACATCTGCCCTGAGTTTCCAGGTCAATGTCCCTGAGGGTGGTGCGCGGCCTGAGGGCTCGGCTGCGTGGCCCTGACATCCTACTGTCCTCAAGACTCAGCCTGCCCGAGACAGCCTGGCCAGGGCACCTAGCACCCTTTCATCTGTACTGTGGGAAAATGGGGGGGCTGTTTGACTCCAAGGAGCCCAGAAAATGATTTTCCACTAAAGCAAGACATACACACACATACAGAGAGCACACAGAGAGAGAGAGAGAGAGAGAGAGAGAGAGAGAGAGAGAAGAAAGAGATTGAGAGAAAGAGAGAGAGAGAGAGACAGAGACAGAGCGCGCTAGAGAGCAAGCCAGGCAGTGTACTCCTTAGGGGCTCTCAGATCCTTGTCCCCTCTCGGCAAGGGGTGCCCAAGCCACACTCAGCTGCGTCGGCGGGGACAGGAAAGACGGCGTACCCAGAAGAAATCCCAAAGTGGAATAAAGCCCAGGGCCGGGGGGTAGGCAGGGTTTGAGGCACCAGGACCCCAGCCTGGGCAGTTCCCTCGTCTCCATCCAGCCCAGGTAGTTTGTAGGTCCTGGAACCCAGATCTGGGGGGGCGGGGAGGACGGGGGCGGGGTCTCCAAGAGCGAGCCGCTCAACAATCCGAGCCCCCCAGGTCCCCCGCACCTGCGGCCACCAAGGGGACGCAAGCCCGGCCCAAATCCAGGAGACCCGGGCTCCGGAAAGCTGCGCCCCCTGGAGGGTGTCCCAAGGCCTCTCCGGGGTTCTCGACACCGGACCCCACCCGCCATCCCGGGACCCCAAGACCCCAGACCTGGGACAAGGCTGCGTCAGCGTCGCTGTCGCCATCGCCACCGGCCCGGGGATCAACTGTGCGTGTGCCGGGAAGAGGGGTCCGGTGCGCTCACCTGGGGTCCCGGGGTTCGGGTGTCCGGGGTCCTGGCCGCGAACCCTTCGCCCTCTCCCGGGGTCCGCGGTGGCCGCCCGCCCTGGCACGCCCGGACGCAGCGGCTCGGAGGCCGCGCACGGTGGAGCCGGTGGAGCCAGTGGAGACGGCGCCCCCCGCGCCCCCCGCGCCGCCCGGACTGCTCCCGCCCGCCCAGCCCATCCCGCTTCCCGAGGTCGGGGTCGGACTCGGGCTCGGGGCGGCAGGGACCGGGGCACCTACCCGAGGGACGCACCCGGCGTTCGCAATGGGGAGCCCCAGACCAGCCGAGCACCCGCCAGGCGACAAGGACTCTGTGCCAGCCGGAGACTCGCGGAAGCTGGGACCGAGGCGAAGCGATCCGGGAAGGTCTGTGCCCGAGAAAGCGAAGCGGCGGAGCCTCCGCTCTGAAGGGAGCGCGGGAGAGCAGGACAGCGAGCGGCGGAGGATCGGGAGGCCGGGCTCCCAGGGCTCGCGAGCCCAAGTCCGGGCCGGGAAGGGATTATGCAAGCGACCCTGATCCGGAGCCGAGCCGCCGGGAGGGTGCGGTGCGCTCACCTGAGGTGGACCGCAGCCCCGGCCGCCCGGCCCCTGTCATCTCCCGACTGCTGCATAGACAGGCCTGTGCCGAGAGCCTCCCTGTACTTAACAAGATTAGCATCGCACCGAGGCAGCCTGTGACCATCAGTTATTTCTCACTTACCGGACAACACGCGCGCGCGCACGCACACACACTCACACACACACACACACACACACACACACACACACACATGCACACAAGCACACACACGCACACTCGAATCCTCTTGATTCTGACTGAGCCGCATTACTATAAACAGCGTCACATAAACATTATCAGGTAAGAATGACCTGAGGCCTTCCGCCAGATGTACAAATCCATAATACTTGCTGATTTAGAGAAATTGTCATTTAGAAAATAATTTTTAAAAGAATGTTACTATATAGAGCAAAAACGTCCTTCCCTAAAATTTTCTGTTTAGAACTCACCTTTTGAAATGGCCCCAGAACCAAGTTCAAGTCCTCTCCCACTGTCTTTCAGGAAACTGAAGGTGGCTGTGGTGCCTGACTCGGCCACGCCTCCCTTTTCCAGGTCAAACATCTTCCATGCTTTAAAAAACCATAAGTCCTAGCATGGTGGTGCACACCTATAATCCTAGCACTCAGGGGGCTGAGGCAGGAGGACCGCCATGAGTTCCAGGCCAGTCTGGACCACACAGTGAGTTCAAGACCAGGCTCAACTACATAGTAAAAACTGTGTGTCAAAAACAAAAATGAAACAAAGGAACTACTGTAGTTGCTACAATCTTCAACAACTTGACTTTCATCTTACTAGCATCTATATTTTGTGAATACATTTTATAGAAGATAAAAAGTTCCAACGTTCTGTATATAAAAGTAACATATTCACTGTAGGTGTTTCTGGAAATCTGGGGAGACACAAAATTTGAATGAGATGATGTGCGAAACCCTTAAGTGCAATGCTGGTCACACAATGACTCATGAGATGCTGCAGGATGGAACATGGCTGTTTCTCATCTAACATAGTGTGTATTCACCCTGCTAAGGACGCCTGTGAGTTCGCACATCCACTCCTTCCTCCTTTCCCTGCTAAAGGAAATTCTGAGTGCTGAGCTCCTGTGGAGGGTGGAAGGAGAGGGGAAGAGGCAGGGGGGACCACAGAGGCCTTCCTGGGTTCATCTTGCAAAAAGTGAAAGTTATTAGCTGCATAAATGGTGACGGAGGCAGAAAAGGAAGTTCATGAGCCTGACTTGGGTCAGTTTGGAGGCAGAAGGAAGAAAGTTAACAAGGGCTGGTGTTGGGAGTGATAGGGAACAAGAGGAGAGGTTCTATCTGCTGACTTTTATTGAGGGTTTAGGATATACCAAGTTCCATTAACTTACTTAGTCCTCAGCAGCCCTGTTAAGTAGTGTAAGGACCTTCAATTTCTAGGTTAATTAGGGTAATGGGAGATTCATTTGCCTCTTGTTATCTATAGCGTGTGCCCAGGTAAACGTTCAGACTCACAACCAGCTTGAGTTACAACAAACCCTCAGGAATTGACTGAGTTTGTAAGTCAAGGGTCCAGCGTACTATAATTAGCCTTTAGCAAATAAAGCACAGATAAGTTAAATAAACGACTTGTCCAAAAGAGCACATAGAAAAGCTAAATTCAACCCATAAGGACTGGATTTGGACTGCAGTCCAGGGTAGAATGCATTCTGTGGTTGCCTATGACAGGGAATTTCTCTTGTTAAGGGATTATCCTAGGAGATGAAAAATATGCTCATATTAATTTGAGACTAGATTTCTGGGTTTTTTGCACTTTCGTTGGTAGTACTTCAGTGTGACCAGCTCCCAAGGCAACTTGACTTTATACAGTTCCACATCTCTGTGATTATCTATAGGCAGCTAGCTTGTTTTGAATGAACCTGGATTATTATACACATGATGACGATAACTTTGTGGATACTGAGTATTTCCTCACACCCTTCCCTGGTTGGACCATTTAAAAGTTTTAAATTGCAGTACAGTTTACCTGTTGTAAACTCTTTTTAATTATGTAATCATTCAGCGTGGCTTTGGTACACACATGATATTGTACAAATAGTGACTCTGGTCTAATTCTAGAGGATTTTCATCATCTTCAGAGGAAACCCCATCCCCACTACAGAGTCCTTTCATCCCCACTCGAGCCCAGTGTCTTGGCAATCACTGTGCAGACTTCTGTACTTGTCCTGAACATTCCTGATAAGTGAATTCATACGATATGTGGGCCCTCGAGTTTCACAGGGTGTTTTTAAGGTTTATCTATAGGCAGCACGTCCTCAACAGATGCCCCTTGTATGGCTGAGTAACATCATCTCCTTGTAGTTTACATTATACTTTATATATTCATCAGTTGATGGCACTTGGCTCATATAGCTGAGACAAGGATGGCCGTGTGCTTTAGTTTTGGATATGTGCTTTAATTCTTCAGCTAGTATGCCTTGATTAGGAGTGCTATGTAGTACTGTAATTTCATGGTTAGCCTTTTGTTAAGTGACAAGACTTTAATCTGTAACATTTTACATTCTCACCAGCAGTGGAATAGGGTTCCAATTTCTCCCTATCATCACTGACACTTTAAAACACACACACACACACACACACACACACACACACACACACACCTATCTTAGTGGTATCAGGTGATTTCTGATAGTGGTTTTGATTTGGATTTCCCAAATGACTAATGAGGTGGATTAGCTTTTCATGTACTCATTGGACACTTGTATATCTTCTTTAGAGAAAGGTGTCTTCATATCCTCCTCTCACCTTATAAAATAAAGCTGTTTTTGTAAGACCAGTTTTAGGCTCCCCGAAAGACTCTATCAGAAAGTGTAGAGAGTTCCACGCACCAGTTGTCTCTGCATAGACACAGCTTCTTTTATGATCCAGTTCCTGTATCACAAGGCATGAACCTCCATATACACAAACCCTTACTCAAAGACAGAGTAACCAAAGCAGGTGGTTTAATCAGGGCTCACTCTTGGTGTTACCCATCTCTGAGTTTTGCCCAGTGTGTAATGACACATTTCTACCATTATAGCATCATGCACAATGCAAGCACGGGCATCTTCTGAGCTCTACCCTCTGACCGTACCCTTCACACTCACTTCTGGAAACCACTACTCTTCAGTGGTCCCCGTGGTTTTCCTGTGGTTACTACCCAATACCCCTGAGTTGCTGTAGGTGCTAGAAACACAGCAACATGGGATTCATGGCCTTGGGCCTTACAGAGCATATAATTTGGAGAGGAATGTTTCCTCATAGCTGTGCCTGTCCATGAGTGTGCAGAGGGATGAGTCTTCCTCCTGCCCACTCCCTGGCACTATTTTTCATGCCTTTGCATAATACTCACCATATTGTATCATTTAAAAACTACCCGAGAGTCAGTGTTAGCAATGTATCTGGCTACCCAGCATGGAGTAGATTTTCAATAAGTGTTTAATTATTGATAGAGATTTTAGGTTTAAAGCACACAGCTTTCCCAAAGTCACAGTGCAAGCCTGTGGCAGATGCAGAGTGAGAGGCTGGGTTTCCGGTTCCATCCTGTAACTGTTCTCCCTGCGTGGAGCCAGCCGGCCTGGTGCTACCGGAAGAAGACCTGTTTGCGAGCCCACGGTCATTTAGACTTGTCGGAAAAAGGTGTATCTTTTTTCTTTACCCTGCAGTCTATGCCTTAAGTATAAAGAAATAAGTACATAAACAGATAAATAAAAGCTGGATTTAAAGTTAAAATAAACTGGACAGGCTAGATATCTCTGCTGAGTGGAAAGACCACCATGTGCACTAATTCTGGGTTTTCTCTCTTTCCTGTGAAAATGGGAATAAAGGAAGAAACATATCTAAAACACCAGCTGAGGGAGGGCCACCAAAGCAGGCACAGGGGGAGTGATTTTTTAAATGTTTTAGTATTCTCAACTACTGTGGAGTTTTTCCTGAGAAGAAAGGGAAAAAAAAACACCAAACCAACCAAAAATCTCAAGAACATATAACCCCTTGAAAATCACTGAGGTCAAGAAGAGAAGTCTGAATATGCAAATCTCAAGATACCTGTCGTGTCCATGGGCAGAGGCTGGAGCTGGCTGAGTTAGGACAGAGCGTGCACCGGAGAAGGGAGGGACATCTTGGGAAAGGGCAGAAGGAGTCAGTCTTGGAGGATTTGGACTTGGCTTCGGTGACCTGGGGAGCATGCTGAGGAGTGGAGCTTTGCTCTTGAGTGATATACTACACCAAGCACAGGCTCGAGCAAGTTAATAAATCTGAGCACCTGTAAGACTTGAGAAATGGACAGACTGAAGCTATTTTGCATTTTCCTTTTTCTTTTTTAAGTCATCCACTGGGCTTTCTGTCCTTAAATCCCACCTACTAGAGCACTGTCTGCACCCAGCGTCCTCGTCCTCCTGATCTGCTTGGCCCAGGAGTTGTCTCCCAGCCTGGACTCTGCCTCTTCTGTCACATTGTTCAGATGGCAGCGGAAAACTGCCTGTCTCTGGTTTCCCTCTTTCCATTTGCCATCTTGTGCCATGCCCAAAATAGTCTCCCCTGCCTTCCCAGCAGCCCCCGCTCTCCATGCCAAGATGAAAGCCACGGGCTCCGCTGGATCTGCTCTGGCTCGGCGCTGTCCACAGCTCGCAGGGTTACAGTTAAAGTCTTGGCAGTGCCAACACCCTCAGGGACAGCCACAGGCCAGCCAAGCCAGTCCAGCTCTTTCCCAGAACAGGAGTGAGTGCAGGGCTATGGCGTAGGAATAGCCTGCTAAACTGAATCTCTTGCATTGTTTGGGCTCCCCAGGAGGGGAAAAAAGAAGGCACAAACCAACAAGCAAAAATGTGATGGCTTGTGTTTGTTTCTGATGCTCTTT
Source organism: Petromus typicus (assembly GCA_004026965.1). Lineage (NCBI taxonomy): Eukaryota > Metazoa > Chordata > Mammalia > Rodentia > Petromuridae > Petromus > Petromus typicus. The sequence continues at coordinate 41,578 of PVIR01011712.1, forward strand.
TGTCTGTCTATAGAATGAAAACATACATACTGTGTACATGTTCTATCACGTAGAGTGTGGAAAAGTCAGATTCCTAAGGAGATAGACGGGGAGGACATTATGAGTGTTCTAGTTTTATGACACGTTTCAAGTGTGAGGAAGCCTGAAGAAGTACATAGGTGCTGACAAATGACTCTAGGTGTGACCAAGCGTCCATGGATGCCTGTGATCCCCGGCAGAGAGTGGCTTCTAAAGGAGCCTCGACATTTGCCCTATGGGGATCAGATTCCCCAGGGTTTGGCAAGGCCTCCTCCATTTAATTTGAGCAAAGGTGTTCATGGCTGATGACAGGTCCTCTGGGATACTTGAACAAAACACCAAAGGCCACTCTGTCCCCTCGTAAGTGCTCCTTACCCTGAGCTTCCTCGCACTCTCAGGCCTCTCTGATGTGGCTGAAGTCTCCTGGGAAATTTTTGGAAATGCAAATCCTTAGGTCTGGTCCAGATGTATTGACTCAGAAACCCGGGGGAGGGGGAGGGGATCAGGGAACCTGTATTTGAAAAGGACGGGAAGGAGATTCTGACACTTCTGTAGTTGGAGGCCACTGTTCTCAGCAGTTTTCTTGCCAACCCATTTAGCCTACCCAGCAGCCCTCACAGAGACGCCTTCTGATCGCTCCGATTTGCTGGTGAGAACACGGAGACCCAGGAAGGCCAAGCACCTCGGCAGAGGTCCCTGCTGGGGAGGGGGACAGCTGGCTTTGACCCCCGTCTGGCTCAGGCACTTGCAAGCGCTAGGGCTCTGCTGCTCTCCTCTGGAACACAGGCCTCTGGGAAGCCTCTCTTGAGTCGAGCCCCTGCGTCCCACCAGACAGGATCAGCCTCTGCCGCTGCCTCTCTTCTCTCGGGATGTGGAAGTTCTTGTCTTCCTTTCTCTAGAACCTACTGCAAACAGCAAACTTCAGAAGAGGAGGAAATAATGAATACTTGACCAAATTGATCAGCAGATCAATAGATGTCATGACTCGGAGGTAACTTGATGAGAAAATTTTCTGAGGAGCTTTAGAAAATGCAGATTACAGAAGCCTATCCTCTCCCTGTGGAATAAGAATCTCCAGGAGTGGGATCTGAGAACCTGGATTTTAAAAAGTAAGACCATACATAAGGAGTTGTGTTTAACAAAAAGTTGTGCCCAACCTCCTGGCTCAGCACACCTGCAAAGACCCTTTCTAGATCTGCTTTGATCAATGCCAACAATTCCAGATGACCGCATGAGTCCTTGGGTGAAGGCATCCACGGGCACAGGGGTCTCATTTGATTCTTACATCTTTCCTTCAGGGGAGCTGCCCCACTAGACCTCTCTGGATAAAAGTCAGAGTGTGCTTCAGAGTTTACACATATTACATGATTTTTCCAAAACAAAAGCAGTATAAGAGCTGCTTGTGGTTGGGTCCACCAAGCTGCACATGGGAACATCTCCTCCTCCTCCTCCTCCTAATAGACTGCCCTCCGCACAGAAGTGGGTCATGCTCCAAAACTGCTTTAGTAAGTTGAGTTGCCTAGAAGAGCTCAGAAACACTTTCCCACAGAGGTAATATTAGAAAAGAGGGCTCCGGTCCTCTGCCAAGATACAAAACTGATTTAGAACACTCTGAAATAGCATTTCAGTTGGGCACGTGGACGTTCATGGGAAATGTGAGTAACACCCACCAAGAAACTGGGGATCATGGGAACATGGTGATATCTCCGTGGGACAGGGCTATGTCCTCATCAGTAGCTCTCTCTCTCTCTCTCTCTCTCTCTCACACACACACACACACACACACACACACACATACAAACACATCATATATGTGGTAAGTACCTCTTGATAGAAGGACAAACGTGCTACTCAGTAAACAGCCAGGCAAAATGAACCCTTTCTCCATGTGCTATGCAGACTGGAAATGTCCAGACATTTAGAACTCCAAGGAACATTATTACTGATAACAAGATTGCTGCACTAGGTAAACCAAAAGTGCGCCTACCCTAACCTCTGATATCCTCTTATTTAGATTTAACATTACAGTCCGTGGTTTCAACTTCAAGACAACTGCAACCACCTTCCCTACTATGTCTACCATAACAGTTTGGGGAATAAATATTATAAATAAAATTATACCTGATAAAGTACACATCAAACATTTACTTTCTGTGGTCCACTAAAAGATGAGCTCTGTGACATTATACCAGTTTCGCTGAGGCTTTGTTTCTACATTTGTAAAAGGGAGGGGAGTGGATTGTAAGTTATTACGGTCTTTTCTAGATCAGACATCCTGGAAAAATATAAAAATATCCCATGCTACTCTTTGGTGAAATTTGCCAGTTGGCTAAGGGCTATTCCAGCCTTTTCCACACTTGACTGTGAAAAACCGAAACTTCATTGCATCTCAGGCCCCAGGATACACCAAGAAGAACCAAGGCCAACGAGGTAGTTTTAATTCTTAAAAATTAAATGTTATCTCATTATTTCATTCTTACTTGTAACCCCCAAACAAAACCTCAATTAGATGATGGTTCACTGAATGTAAGCCATGTATTCAGTGAAATATTTTTAGGCCACCATCAAGTTAAGGACTGATGTGGCTAATAGAACAATAATAATAGCAGTAATAGTAATTGATCAGAATTTTGACATGAATTATAAAATAAGAAAAGGATTGGGGCTCATTGTTTTCCTATAAGAGGACTATTTAAATCTTTCAGGAATATTTAACTCTTTCAGAGATTAATATACTTAATTATTATACTTAATTAATAATTACTATGCTTAATTAATATTCTTTTTTTTTTTGAGAGAGAGGGTCTTGCTTTGTAGTTCGGGCTGGCTCTGAGCTCAGCCTCAAACTCACATCACAGCAAACCTCTTGCCTCTGCCTCCCGAGTGCTGAGATTACAGGCGTGAGCCACCATGCCCGGCACTGTGGTATGTGGTACTGGTTGCTGCTGGGCCTGAGTCTCCATGCCCAGTATGGTATGTGGTTACCGGGGGATTGAATCTGGGCCCTTATGCTTGCAAGATGGGCACCGGAACTACTGAGCTAAATCCCTAGCCCTTAAGTAATATTCTTAATCTCATCAGGCACCATCAAGGACTTGAGCTTATTTTAGAGGAAAGCACAGTTTTCCAGGCAGTACTTTCAGAGGAGGAAAAAAACCATGAAAAAGTATGGATCATAGCAGCTCACTTGGCTTTGGCTTGTGGCATCAGGTCCCCTGTTTCTGGGAGAGGTTGAGGTGCCCTGGACACACTGGGGATGTCCCTTCAGTTGTTATCAGGAGCACCCAAACACTATATCAGCCACAGCCTTAGTGGGATTCAGCTCTCTGGCTGGCAAAAAAAAAGAAACTTTGACTTTTATCCCCTTAACAATAATCTCAAAGCCATATCCAAGCAAAAAGAAAGGCAAAAAATGATCCTTCAGTACTACATGACAAAAACCCCCAGACCCCTACATCTGCCTGGCCAGCTGAGGGTAGACTGGGAGTTCTGTGCACACAGGAAGGAGGAAATCTGGTTCTAAAACAGCTGACATTCCCACTCCAGAACCAATGACTGAATCTAAACTAGGCCTCCCACTGGCTTAGAACGTATACTGAGGGTTTAATGTGCATTATCTCTTAAACTTTGCCCCCTTTTTATTGGTATATGTTTGTAACACATGCTTTTTCTGTTTGTTTTGGGACATTAGTCTGTAGTTATACCATAGCTTGATCATCTTTACCTATTAATTCTCGAAACCACTAATGAAACTTGTATTATAACTACTTTGCTTAGTAGCCACCTCCTCCTGCTATAGGAGGAAAGACGTGTCCCCAAGACAGGAGGGAGTGTGATCTCAGCCCGTTGTGCAAATGACTCAGTGTGTCTAGATCAGTAAGAGTTTGAGCTGCGAATCTTCCTCCATGTATTCTCTGCTCTCTAAATCCTCCTGGGTAACCTTGCATCGAAAAGGGGAATTATGAAAGTGTCTAACTTTCAGGTTTGTCACAAGCTTTCCATAACCGAACTGAGACAGGGTCAGAACATCCAACATATGCACTGGGCCCTAGTTCCTGTGTCCAACACACCAGGAGGCCTCTGCAAAAGCGTGGATCACAGCAGTCCACAGGGTCCCAGATAACCTTGGCTCACCTTGGCGTGCAGAATGCTATCATCTCCTCCAAACACAGAGCCTGGCGCTCCAAGGGTGATCCTGGCCCAGGAACCCTCAGTGTCACTAGAGGTCTTGTAGGGAAGCAGAGTGTCAGGGCCTCGCCTGAAGGCTCTTGAGTCATACCATCACGGTAACTTTCATGTACCGTGACTATGAGAGGTCCTGCCCTCCGGCCACACAGAGTGCAGTGAGGCAGGACACACAGCCTCTCTGTGGCCTCAGACACATCCTGTTGGTGCTGGGCAGCCTCTGTCTCAGGATCCACCTGGTGTGACCATGATTTTAGACTCAGCTCAGCATCACAGATAACTATCTGGGTCAACGCTCTTCAAATGTCTTTGAATGAAACCCATAGTAAGAAATATATTCTACACACACACACACACCTCTTCCATGTCACTGGAATGTAAGTCTCACAGAAGAACCCTTCTCACTAGGCTGTGCGAGGGACTCAGGCTCTTCAATGTGACTCTGCTATTTCCTTTATTGCTGCTCTGACCCACAGAGCTCACCGAAGGACTATGAATGAGTCATGGCTGGTCAGGTGCAAAGCCCTGGACCTGCTCATCTCTTTTAGAGGAATTATAACTCTCAGTTGGAAGTTTAGTCTCATCTCTGTCTTCCTTTCTAGATACAGTGGACATGGTCCAATGTCTGGCCCAGTCAGGGGCTCAGCATGTTTATTGTAGGAACAATGAACAGATGAGTGGACCTTGTTAGAAATATATTTGCAAGCTCTCTCTCTCTCTCTGATCTCCTTGGCATCACT